>VWPW01010651.1:288225-394411 GCA_013389825.1 Crypturellus undulatus
CCCTCGCCCCGCCGAGCCCGGGCATCCCGCTCGCTCAGCATCCCTCCCCCCCGAGCATCCCGCCCTGTCCAACTTCTCCCGGCCCTCCCGAGCATCCCCCACCAGGGCACCCGCTTTTCCAGAAAATCTGTCCCCCAGGCACCTGCCTTTCCCATGCACTCTCCTGAGCATCCCCTTCCCCACCCGCCTTTCCTGGTTGTCCTGAGCATCCCTTCCTGCAGCACTCACCTTTCCCAAGCATTCCACCCCAAATCCATCTGGGAGCGCACCCGCCTTACAAGGTACAGCCAACAGCAGCTTCCCCTCTGCAGCACCTCGCATAGGGTCCCTCACGGCTGCGTTTTTTCAGGCAGGGAAACTAAGGCAGGGACAGTGACTTCACCTGGGCTGGCAGCAGGTGCCCCGTGGGCTCTCCCGGGACACAGTGAAGCTTGGACAGTTGAACAGCGCCTGGGAGCCCCTTTCCAAGACCAGGGATCTCCATGCAGGTCTCACCCTCTGCCAAGGACCCGGCTGGATGACTGCTCCCTCCCCTCCACACACACCTGGTGATGTTTAACATCCATTGAGGTTAGCACCGCTAACGAGCTGCAGAGCAATGGAGGAAAAAAGCACCTGGAAAAGATTATATTTCCATCCCATCCCCATGGGAGGTGCACGGTATGTAGCAGCACTAAAGGAGCAAGTCACCTCCTGTCATTTACTGAAACCTGGTGATGCAACCACCTTGCGCCATTGCAAAACAGCAGTCGTCATGCACGTGGGTTTCCCAAACCATAACGAATTATTCCACCAACCACCAGATGAATGCTTGGACATGGGGAAAAACAGTGCGATTTCCATTACTCCATTCTGAGAATCAGAAGTTTGCACAGGAACACAACACCACATGGATCTGCAACATCGGGAGCAAGGAGCTCAGGAAGATTTTTTGCTCACATGTCCCAGCAAGTCTATAGGATCAGGGCTGAAGCTGGCAAAAGCTTTACCTGGCCTCCCGACTTGCAAAACACGTTTGAATAGCCAGATCATAATGTGCCGGTGCTGGATCACTGAATTTATCAGTCCTCTGCAATCACCATTATGTGAAATATGCAGTTACTCCTAGAGTACACACAACTTCCCCAAGTCACATTCAGTGCTGAGTAGGGCAACTTTATTCACCTTGTGCAATCAAAAATAAATGACTTCAGGGAAAGTCAGCTGAGAACAGAAAACTGGCTGAAAGCAGAAGGAAGAAAACTTGTACCACTTCCTATATTTCTCATCCTTTTGTTTTTAGATAGCTGGGTAGTTTCTGGAACATGAATGACCCGGTATTCAAAATAAAAAAATTCAGCTTGTTCTAGGATGCCACAAAATGGGCAGCATAAAAATGGGCTTATGAACAGGTTTTATCAAAGATTACAGGCAAGACACCAAAAGCCATAAGCATGTTCAAGAATAATCTATTAGAAAAGGCAATTAATTTTCAGAGTGTTTAAAAAAAACAAAGTTAAAAAGTTTTTGGGGTGCAATAGGAGGAACAGAGATACAGAAGCAAAGTTCTTGCATCCAACAAAACAGCAAGTTTGCTGTAATTAAATAGACATTTAAAAAAAAAAAAAAGTCAACAAACCATTACAGGGCTGCCCAAATACGACACCTGTAGTTATAAAGATTAGATGAGCACGAGAGATTTTCCACTCCTGCGCATCGAGTAACTGTACTGAAGCGCTGAATAAATACTAAGGTGTCACCGGTGATAACTGCGGCAGATGCGCTGGAGCACACGGGTTACCAGGGCCACGCACAGATCCCGTTTGATGCCATCAGGTCTGCATCACCACTTATTTTTCCTCCAAACAGCTCATACTTACCGGGTGCCGTGCTGGAGATTAAAATAAACAAATAAATAAATAAGAATACCGATTTCTGAGACCTTGCCTGCAAAGCAGTGCCCGGAGCGAGAAACTGCATCTGCCTTCTCGCTCCTGTCAAGGCCTGCGGCCCCGGTGACTCATCACCCTGCTGTAGATTTTTCCCATATTTGATGTGTTTGTCATCTCTCAGCTATTTGATATACTCACAGGCATCTAAAACTTATTTTTGAGAAAACCTAGCTTTAAACGGTGGGTAAAAAACAGAGCTCTTCACCACTTACCCTGTCCTTATAGCTGAAACAGAACACCTGTCTGCTAGCATTCCTGTTGACGAGTCGTACTTCTAACAAGCGCTGGTGCTTTTTTATTAATTCCAATAAATGACGTTTAACAATTCCTGTAGCACAGTTTATTATACTATATGTGTAAGGGCATAAATACATATCTGGAGGAAAAGAAAAAAAAATGGAAAAAAAGACACTTCCCCAGCAGGCTGGGGAGATGAGTGTACACACCACCACAGCACGCGCTGGCACGTCTATCTTGGGCACACTGCTATAGCATCAACTCCTTAACTACAGGACTCGGAGATAAACACTCCTTAAATACCCCTGTAAAACACCCTATTGGACACATGAATCCATAGCTAAAAGCGCAGCAAATGGGTGTATTTGAACAATGTTCCTTTTCACCTTTCCAGCTATATGTATTGAATACTCCCAAGGAAGCCCAGGCACCTTCCTTCGTGCATGCTAATGATTTTCTTCTAGAGGTTATTAAAGATGGCATTAACAGGCCCTCTAGGGAAAGAAAGGAGGAAAAGGTAATTGAGAATTAAAGTTGGTATTATCAAGTCCTACTCACCTGCTGTGTGAAAGTCTGATTTTTTCCTAGCAGGGAAAAAAAAGGCTCTTTTCTCCATAAAGAAAAGAAATGCAACTTTTCTCCTTCACCATTATTTTTCCTTTTCCAACCCGATAAAAAAAAAAAGAAAAAAAAACCTACCATATGGCCTTGTCAGTCCTTACAAACCCTGGCAATCTTTGATCAACATGAGGCTGTAAACAGATTACTGATGCGCTCAGTTATAACTCAGTAAACTGAGTCGGAACAAGGGATGTTTCAGCCTCTACAGCTCCTCCGCACGGCTCATTTCCAGCAGCACTTCCCGGGGTCAAGAGGATGGCAAGCGGGGACTCCAGGGTACAGGGACAAAGGGAGAACCTATTCAAAATAAAATAATTAAATAAATAAACAAGCATGGTTCTTCAATATAAAACTAATTATTTCCTCCTGATCTCAGGGGTAGCACAGTTTGACCAAATAAAATGCATTTCAGTGCCTTCTCCCCTAAGTATCTTCTATCCCACCAGGAAACACACTCACTAGCATAAGTTTCAAGAGTTCTGAATGCTCAAACCCTTACCTATTTTTAAGCAATTCTATTTGTATCCACCTATTTATCACCAACTTTGCTGCCTTGCTTACAGAGGTTTACTTAGTAGGCTGGTTTAGATATTTGTTGGCTTGGGGCTAAAGTTTTGCTGAGGTTATACAACAGCTTTTTGAAAATGTGAAATTTTAAAATGTCATTAAAGAATAGCTGCTGCTTTTTATTTCATTTACTCCAAAGATGGACAGCTAAATCCCAGGACTCCCACTAGAGGGAAAAGCACAGATCTGGAAGCTCATTTTCTGTGCAGCCGAGCACCTGGTTTACAGGCAGGATTGGGATAGACCTGAGGGCGAGTTTGCTCTCCGAGGCTGGTTGCAATGAGCTGATTCCAGGATGCAAAGGGAGCTGGCTGCATGGTTTAACTAACCCTGTGCCTTTTAGGACATTTCAGGATTTCACTGTGGTCTAGAATTAAGACAATCAGTTATGATTTGCCTACTCACTTTCAGCACCAGCAAACTACCCTGAAAAACATCATTTTCCTCTCGTTCAGCATCACCACTGGGCTAAAAAAAGGCTAAAAACAGTTTATGGGTGGATTCTCTGGTTTCTGCATCTACGGTGTCATTGACCACCTTTCCATCTGATAGCGGAAATGTGACATCGTGAAACCAGAGCTCAAACCCCAGAGAAATGAAACCATCACAACCTCCCATTTCCTCTGCTCTGCAATTTGAATCATGCACCCATGTGAGTAGGGGACTTTCTTAACCATTTCGAGCCAGGTTTTGGCATTCAGTGTTGACTATACCGTCATCAGCTGTACGTGATGAGGGAGAATGAAGATGCAATACAGCTGTGCCATCAACTCAGGACTTGTTGCTTTTTATTACAGTTTTATTATTAAATAAGCTTCATTTTGCTGACAAAGTTCACTGAACAGTGCTGCAGAGGACTCTGTTTCTCATGCAAACAATGAGATTTAAAATCACTTGAAAATTGAGCTCTTTCCATCCCAGAAGTAGTGCAAAGCTGTACATTATATGTGCAATATTCTCCCTTGGTAACTTGATCTTCATGCAGTCATGCAAATACTCAAACTAGAAAGGCAACAAACGCTCTTTAGAAGTACCAGGTCAAGAAAAGCAAGGACATAAATTTAAGAGTTGTTCACTCTATTCCAGACTATGGAATAACAAACAAGGTATTTTGTTCCATGGCTAAGTTCAGAAAAACACACACTCCAGAGAGTACTTTTGTATCTTTTTACCTCTGAGAGAATTATCATTTGATTTTAAGTTTTCAGCAGAAATAACTGAAGGAAAGATGCACAAGAAATTTGAAGAGAGTTTTAGGTATATTCATTAATAACTGATATCTAAGAAGCAAGCTTTGCATCCCACAAAACTGACACAAACACGGGAAAAATAGCTTGTCATTTTAATTTCTACTACTGTTAATATTTATTCTATTACAACACTTATAGCCATTTCATTATAGCACTATAAAATGTGAACAAATCTAAATCCAAAATTATAATCTAGGAGCAAAGGAGGCTTAATCAGTGTTAACTAATCTTTCAGAAACGTACATCCTCAGAGTAGAATTGCTAGAATTGCTGACACTTGTACTAGTCTTAATACTAGATACTAGTATTAAGTATTAAGATATCTTAATATTAGATACTAGTCTTGCAAACATTTCTAGTGTTAAATGATTTATGCAATATTAAGGGCCCTGGCCCAGATCATGAGATTTCATGTAGAGAAAACCACAAGTCTGCAGAACCCCACTTAGGCTACAAGTGTTTTTCCATAAGCAGTGTGGCTTGTTTAAAAAAAAAAAAAAAAAAAAAACCTCTAAGGCCTCATTAGTCTTTTATTTCCACGGAGTTTTTTTAAATACATAAAATCCAAAAACGCTGAGAACATTTGAGTTCTCAAATCAAGCACTACCAAGCTGAGAACTACCATAACTAATTAAGATTAGTTAACAGGACAGGATGATGTGCTAAAGGTGACCAGTCTTTCCAAAGCCAGGGCCAGCTGTCGCAGACACTTGCAAATGTCAGTCCATGGCTCCCCAAAGGTCTTTATCGCAGCATTAAAGACTGCATTAAATCACGCTTCCTATCGCAATCACAGCTGTACTTGCCAAAGAGGTTACCAACCCCATCTGCTGCCACCAGTCTATGCCAGATATTATCACTCAGATCTTGGTCAAAATAAACTGCACTTGCAGAACTCTATTGAACAAACTCATTCACCTTCCTCCCTCGCCTGCTTCAGTCCTGTCCTAATCCCTAATCCTAATCTAGAGTTGGGGTTGGCTCCGCTCCGCAACTCCCCGCTCCCCTCTCCTGTTCAGAGCAGCTCCAAGCAGGGCACTAAATCCAGAGTAGATATGATAAAAATCATAAGCAAAGTATATTTCCTATGCTTTGATAGGATCAGGAGGCGCTAAAAACGAGCCACGTCCACACCACCCATGAGCGGGGTGTGGGCCAAGCCTGATCAAAGTCTTTTCACGCAGGTGCAGCTCCTGCTGCAGCTCCCGGTTTGTTGCTCCTCACTGACGTTTTGCGGAGAGGTGCTCGGCACAAGGGCTGAACGGTCTTCAAAGCAGATCTGTCATCCAGGCAATCTTCAGAAGAGCCTAATGGAGGGCAGGAAATTGTGTCAGAACAAGGAAATGACAAGAATAACTGGCTATTTTTGCTGCTATGGGTTTTCTGGTAGTGGATGAGTCCACTGATCCATCAATTTCCCCATCCTGCCTCTGGCAGTGTCCAGTATTTGTTCCAGCTGGAGAAAGTGGAAACCACGTGTCTTCCCTGGGGTTGACTGCATATTGCTGGAAGTTCAGGGAAAGGAATCCTCCACAGCTTCAGGAACTGATACATTTGCATCTAAAAGAAGAATAACCAGGAACAACTATTCCAGTATTTTTTTTCAATATATGCCTTTCAGAATATAAACAGTAATGCTGCATTACAGTAACTGATGAATGCATATTTCCCCACCAAAGAGTCTATTTTCACTCTCGGCTCACTGTTATAAAAGGAATATGAAGATTTCCCATCTGAGGATAACCTGGCAGTGACACAGATGCAGATATGGGGCTGTTGTGGGGAGCATTAATAGCCAAGGCACAGGGTGAAGCACAAAGCACTGGATAAGGCCTCAGCCACTACGATTTAAAGCATCCTGCAATGTTTCTCTAATTTACTTTGGAGCTTTTCCTAGAAAAAAAGTAACACACTTCACAGAAATGACATGCAACAGAAGCCTCTTGCACAGGCAAAATTTACGTGAGATGATCCCTGATGACTCTAATCCCTCTTGAAAAGCCTGGGAGCTTTTACTGACGGAGCTCAGACCCTTGCCTAGGCGAGCACCCTGCTCTGTGTACACAGCTACACTCCCTGTTCTCCGGAACTGACACAATTCCAGCCGGAATCTGGATAAGCAGTAACCAGGCACAAAGCAACTTCTGGAGCAAGGCATAAAAATTAAAAAAAGGAAGAATTTCAAGTGCAAAGGTAAGAGGTAGGACTTGGCTCGGAGAGCTATGATTTCAAATGCCTCTTCCACACATCTGAATCTTCCCCATAGGTTCACTGTGCTCCTGCAGTACTAAAAAAAAATCCTTAGCCCTTGTCTGAGCTTTGAGGCTTATATAAAATGAGTAAGTATACAGGAAAGTATTTCATGCTTGCTTTCTCCCTCCCCTCCCTGATAAACTTAACAGGTCGCTATTACGATCTTTAATCAGAATGATTTACCTACGGGCACTAACAAAGTGGGGAATGATGTTTCCAGGCTACGGCCGGAGATGGCAGCCAGGTGCTTTACGCATCCGGCTCCAGCGCTCTCTGATAACAGACACGTTGGCACGAGGTGGGAATGCAGCGATATCCTGCTTTGCACAGGGCTGTGAGTAAGAGGTTGGGGCTCAGAACTGCTAAAGCAGATTTTTATGCCCATACATTTGCCATCTCTGGTATCTGCAGAAAAAAAATACAGCAAAAGAAAAGAAAACATGAAAAGAAAAACATCTTGTTGAGGTGGGTGTTTTAAAGGGCTTTCTAGCACTTAGCATAATACATGCATTTTTATGTCTTTCCTATAAATCACATTGCAAGATGTCCCAAGATAGTGCCACTCGAGAATGCTTGTTCATTTGCTTTATAAAACTTAAACTTATGCAAATGATTTAGTATCTGAGAGGATTATACAGAGCCAAAATTTAAAAGGCTTTAAAAGATAAAGTTATTTGGTTTTTTGTTTTTTTTTTACTGCAGAAAAAATCGCAGTCCTGAACTGCTAAGCATTCAAAGGTACCTATGTGTTTTTTAAGTTTGATGAGACAAATTTGTAAGTGACCCCTTTATCAAAACCTTCTTCTTCCTAGGCAAGCAGTAATTTTCAGTTTACTCTGTGACCATTTGGAAGAGGATCAGCAGAAGTTTCAACACAGCCTCCTGGGATTGTATAGCTGTTTTGTGCTGTTTGCTTTTCAACAAAGCAAATTAACTCCCTGCAATGCAGCTAAGGCATATTCCAGCCCATTGCAACCTTAGCAAAGGACTTTCTTTTACTAAGTTCTGGAAACAGCAAAAGGCAATTCCATATTTTTCCCTGCTCAGGAGTAAAACAGAGCCCCAAACATCCCACAATTCTTGGGAAAATCATTCACTCAGTTATAGAAGCTCTTTTGCTAGCACGGCCATCACTCCCATGTCGCAAGCAGCGATCTAGCAACTCACCAAGGAAATTATGACATGAGATCTCTTACAACAGGAGCACAAGGCCAAAGTGTTCTGACTTTCCTCTTAACCCTCATGATTTTATATTGAAGTGAGAGGGAAATAGAGAGGGAAGAAATTGGAAGGAGGGATCCAGTGGTGCAGCAGTGACCCAAGAGGTTCCCCGCTGACCAAGTCACCCCATATCTCCCCCTTGCTGGAATCACCCTGCAGCCAGGGCATTTCTGAGAGCTGTCACTAAACCTTTTCTCCACTACCTTTTTATTGGAGCTGGAAAGGGAACCCACTCCGGAGCGTTTGTGAAGGCAAGAGCCAATCTAGATCATCTGCTGTTAAAAAAAGGAATCAAGTACATCAAGGGAATAAGGAAGGTTCATGAGAAGTTAAGCNGAGGTTCCCTGCTGACCAACAAGTCATCCCATATCTCCCCCTTGCTGGAATCACCCTGCAGCCAGGCATTTCTGAGAGCTGTCACTAAACCTTTTCTCCACTACCTTTTTATTGGAGCTGGAAAGGGAACCCACTCCGGAGCGTTTGTGAAGGCAAGAGCCAATCTAGATCATCTGCTGTTAAAAAAAGGAATCAAGTACATCAAGGGAATAAGGAAGGTTCATGAGAAGTTAAGCACCTTTCTCACTAGGCAAGAGAAAAAAATGCATTAGAATATGTCAGAATATAGCGCTCAAATGTGAAATGGTGCCCAACACCCATAAATGCCAGTCACACATGTACTATTGCAACATCCTTGAACTTTATGAAGCAGTCTGTAATTCACTGGGCACCAGCTGGTATATGCTTTTGTTTATTTTCCTATGCATATTTATTTCCAAGAGAGGAGGAATTCAATTCAGCTGAAGGCCAAGTGTGAAATTATTGTAACAGTATCTAAAATGAAACCAACTAGGAATTCTTCCAACCTTCTATCTTGAAAACATGCAAGTAACCTGGAAAGATAACTGGTCCATGGGAATGCATAGGGAAAAGGAGACAGGGCTCTTTTCCTGAACAAATCTAAAGGTTTTTGAAGATTTTTCCCCTCCAATGAACAGCTTAAATTTAAAATCAGGAAAGAGGACAGGTCATCATCATGTCTAGTCCCATGGAAGCCCTATAATAACTGATAAGCACAGAAAGGCTGCTCACAACTCAACTCTGCATTGCACAAAACCCTTCCTGTACCGTAGAACACAGAAGCTAAAAAAAGGAGCACACTTCAGGACAATAACAGATAAGAACATCAGGAGTGTTCTCCCTCTTCTAGACCATGTGACAGGGTTGGAATTTTGCTTTATGGAAAGACCAGGTGCTCCCTGGAAGCAGACAGACCCCTGCCCAGATGAACACAAGGGATGGTAACAGTCCACACCATCCAGTCCACACCAACAGTCCACATCAGATCTAGTAAGGCCCAGGAAGCAAGAAGTCCCCTCCAGTCAGTACCCAAGAGATTTTGTGCCTGATGTGTCTCACCTTATGCTGCTCTCTGCCTCCAGAACGTGGGAACCTCAACAACTCAGAAAAAAAATGTGAATGAGGAATTAACATCAAACTAGACAAGAATTCATTGATTCTTGCTTCCCACACTGATCATAAACTGCTTCTTTACAATTCTATCATGTCTATCAGCTGAAGGGGATAGGGATGTATAGTGAATACCTTATTTATAACAGAGATACTTAAATAGGTGGCACCTTCAGAAGTCTGCCAGAATTTCATTACATCAATCCAAAATTATCAAGATGAAGATTGGTGAATTAATTGAACCTGGGAAAGTTATTTTTATATCACTAGGAGTATTACAAACATCCTGTGCAGATATAACATTCATTTCCTCCAAAAGCCATAGTAAGGCAGAGGCTTCAAGGATAAACTCTTAAGAGCAAGGAAAATAGTTTCAGAAATAGTACATGAACATAGATAGCCACAGAGCATAGCCATGCTTTGAGTAAAACACTGAGTCATTTTTCCTCCCTCCATGCTATTCTCTTCTCAGAATCTGATGCTCTCATGTGATTTAACATGTACAAAATAAAATGCATGCAGTATTTCTAACGTTGTCAAAGAGACTCTGTGTAAGACCTTCTCTCTTCCTCTTTTCTCCAAAATAAATATTTTCCCTCTTTTCCCTCTCACCCTCTACTTCTTACTGGCATAAAAATATCAAACCATAGCATCACTACAAAGTATATTATTTTGTTTGGTTGTTGAGTGCTATGGGTTGCATGCTAGTGACAAATACACACAGCAAATTTATTTCCTGCTATTTGGTTTTCCATTCCACGTGGACATAGCATCTGAACTCTACAGAAAAAAAAAAGAAAAAAAAAAAACTCCTAGTGATATGAAAGCTCAGATTCTTCCCTTGTCTTGACCGAAATTGCTTTACACTTGTCTAAAGATCAGAGAAGTTTGCTGGATCGTGCTAACCAGCGTCACATGATTTTTTTGCTAGATACCAGTAAGCTTCAAGCTCACAGTACTCCAGACAGTAGTATCACTACTTGCATTAGAAACTAAACAGAAGCAAATATTTGGAACATCTTCTGCACCAGGGTTTAAAGCCACTGACAAGCTGGTCTCTGGGTACCTCAGCATTTTGGACAGACCTGTGTTAGTGATTTGCCCTTCATACTGGAACAGGACACAGAGTCTTCAGACAGGCCTGTGATTAGGAGCTAACCCCCCGGGAGACTCTCCAAAGCCCATGGAACAGGAGTCAACAAGTTCCCAGCAGCAGCTCGCCCCTTCCTGCACCAGAACGGATCCCAGGGGTGCCCAGCAGCCACGAACTCAGCTCCTGGTCACGCAAACACACAGCAGGGCTTCCACGGGGAACATCAGAGCTGGAATGAGACACAGCAACAGGATCTGGGCAACTCAAGAGAAAAAGACCATCAGGACAGGACAGGACAGTGCTGCACAGGCCATACATACCACAAGCATGCTCATCCATGTGCTCCTCATGCCCACCAAGAGGACCCCATTTGTATCTCTAGATGTTTCCAAGCACTCTTCATGCCCTCTTGCCTCCTGGCAGCTGTTTCAAGGGAGATCTGGAATTAGCAGACCTGCATACAGACACAAGAGAGCACATCTGTACCCAGCAGGCTGGAAATCTGACCTTTAAATCCTGTATGAAGAATTCACTAAAATATCTAAACCTCTGGGATTATCTATCTAAGAGTTATTCAGTGTAACAACATTATAATATGTCATTTGCACAGCACAATGCAAATTCATAATGACTATGCAGAGGCTTTGTGAGTGTTCAGGCCCTGTGCTCAGCCTTGGACACAAATAAAAATTAATCTTTATCTACAGCACCTTGCAAAAAGACCCCCATCCTTCTAGAGGAGAGAATTTTAGTGAAGATTTATGGACCACGAGTTTTGGATTGCACTACTTTTCTTTTATAATAAATGATTAGAGAGAAAAAAGGAAGTTTTTAATTGGCATCAGCCTCCCTTTTTTCTATCCAGTTGTTGATAGCACCAAGACAAATACATCTTAACTGTAATACATCATTTCTGATGAACTTGGAAAGACAAAAGAACAAAAGTACTGAACAGGCCCGTGGTGTTATGTAAGAACTATAGCATTGACATACAGTATAGCACATGTGCATGACTTCAGAAAACCCTTCTTGTAGTGGGCTGAATCAGCCTTACTCCATTTAACGAGGTGTTTCAATAAAAAAGTAATATATTATTTCCTATTTAACCAAGAAAATTACTCCGTGCATAGGAAATGGCGATAATTAAGGAAGATATTCATAGGCTGTCTCCTTTAATCTCCGTACAAGGGAGGCAAAAAAAAATTTCTTCAGAGTTCACACCCCGTGGTGGTTTGCCCTGCTTTCCTGTATGACTGCATTCCTCCGCGCAGATGGTCTGCCCGGGCTGCTCCTCTGCTCCCAGGCATCAGATCTTGCTCCACAAATGTGCAGCAAACAGTTCTTCCAGACAGGGTGTCCCAACTTGGCTGTGGTCTCTCCTTCTCACAGCCTTTCCCACCTGCAGAGCTGGGCTGGACACGCCACAGGCACAACCAGCACCTTCTTGGGGTTGCGTTTGAGGCTTGTCTTGGCTGGTTATGGCTCAGACTCTAAGGTAAAAAATCTTGGGACCCGAAGGGATCTGGTGAAAGTGTCCGTACTGCACCTGGTAGGGTTCCCTGTGGAGTTGCAGGCAAGAAGCATTCGAGTCCTTGAAGAGTTCATCCCTAAAGATTTAAAAGCACTCTAAGAAATGCAGCTCCTTAGTTGTCTTCAGATAAATCCTTCTCCCAGAAAAATGTGAATGGGCTAAAGAAAAACGTGCATAGGCTCCCAAACCTGCCCAATTTTCACTAGACCTTTAATATTAATTAATCCTGATGCTAAGTACATGTTTAATCACTTTCTCAAAAACTTGTGCCACCCTGCCAAAAGTTAATGTCTAGGGGCATTTATGTCGTTCCCACTAAGTCTGCTGGGCTTGTTTTGGTGTATGCTGTGGGAGGATGAACTGGGATGTGGGTACGGGCATGTGTTCATCTCCCCTCCTGGCGCTTCACAGGAGAAAATCCAGTGTGACTTCTGCTGCCACTCTGTGGCCAGGGAGAGCAAAGAGTTTGAGCTGAGACCCTGAATTGTCACAGCTCCACAGCCGTGATCATGGGCTCCGGCCTTTGCATTTTCTCTTACAGAAAATTCCTTCATGCTGGTTTATATCGCCCTCGTTTAGTACCACCTGTTAAACAACTTCTGAAGGTAACACCCCTTCCAAGCCTGAGCACTGCAGTCCTTACTCCTTTTGTTGCAGGACCTGTAAATCCACACTCTCCCTCTATCACTGAATGTAAGACCCAGGATCCCTCTAGGCGTGCGAGTTGCAGGTCACCTCTAAAACAGAATGGAAAAAGTTCTCCTAAATCATTGGGACTGAAAGAGAAAACTTACTATGAGGTTCTTCCTGGCAAAATAGTTTTTACCTGAAACTTGCTACTAGGTTTTAAAAAGGAGGAAGCTTTTGCTGCAGAGATCTCAAGTCTAAGAGCAGCAATGCTGTTGCTAATCACTCATCTGCCTACAATATTAAAACCTCGAGAGATATGTCCAAATATGACAGAACCCAAATGCTCCATCATTACCATCTTTCAGGGTTAAATATTGGTTCAAGTTCTAACAATGTCAGCTGTTATTAAAAGTTAGTCAATGTGAGTTAATATGATGTTTGAACAGCATCCTGGTGAGGAAAACCAGAGGGTTTCATTTCATTTCACTCATTTCATGTAAGGACCATGCCAGCAGATGGCATCACCAGCCCAGAAACCCCACCGATGCCTAGAAAAGTGGCGTGACACAGAAAAAGCACAGTTCACCTCAACAGTCCAGCACTCCGGTCACCATTTTCACTACAGGAAACTGACGACACGAATCACATGTCTCAGCACACGTGCAGATATGGGAAGGTGAAGAGGCTTGTAAATAGCTTGGCTTAATTTTAACCCCCTTTTTCCCCTCTTTGTTTGCAAATTTAGGGACTTCTTGGGGAAGTTCCTCTCCTACTTACGGTATTGCAAAGCACCTGGAATTCAGCTCACGTTCCCACAGTATTTGCAGGGAAAATGACACTAATTACTGACAGAAGGTGGCAAGGAACCACTTTGTTAACTAAGAGGGGTATTTTGTTTCCAGCGGCAATGCCACAGCAAGAGGCCAGCATAATTTGGCAAAAGTCTTTGAAAACTGTTCCCAACAACTGGTTCATGGGCTGGGCTATGGGAAAACACTGCTTCAGTGACAGCAAGCAGCAGCTCTAGGGAACTGAGCAGAGCAGCTGCAATTGCAGGGCCAAACCTTTGCCAAGAGAAGCCATTTAATATACCACCAATTTTCACTGATTTTTATCCATTCCAGACCCTGTTCGAGTTTTTACTTTCAAATCTTCTTATAAATGCTTCTCCCTGAATTACTGTTTCCTTCTATAGATTACCTGGAAGGCTTCCAGTTTTAAGGACTGCAATATTTACACTCTGTGCTGCATACCTCCTCCCAGAGCCGTGTCTTTGGGCTTTTAGGAGTATGCTGAGCAAACACGACTCTTTACATAGGCTTGAAGAAGAGGTAACTCAAGTAAACACTGTGCGACTTAAAACCTTGAAAGCTAATATTTAGCAAGCTCTTGTGTTCACAGCTTTGGAAAGGTTTGCCTCTGGAATCAAGCAAGAGTATCTACCTTATAAAAAGAAAAAAAAGAAAAGAAAAAAAAAAGAGAAAAAATCAGATTGGCAGAATCCACACCAAAATCCCTGACATGTGATGGAGAAAACTGTACCAAAACTCTAGCCTTATGGAGCCAGGTTTTACAGATGTAGACTCCTGGATAAGAATTTTTGGTACTCTCTGCATTTGAATTATATGGGCATGTTGCCCTATAGCTTGTTGAGTCTCAGCAGAGCAAATGCAGGAAGCCCCAAGGACTGATAGGAGAAATCCAAGCACTTGTACATCAGGGAAGCAGCTGCGACTGCCGTGGGCCAGGTAGGGTGCAGGAATGCAGAACAGGGTTCCACTCCTAACATGTTCCAGTAAATCTGCAGAGCCCCCTCTTCTACCAATTTTAGCAGATGCTCTTTGAGAGGCTGCATGTGTAGAGGTGACCCTGAACTTCCCTGCAAACAAGTATCATGCTGATTTCTCAGCTCTTCATATGCTAGCCTGCTATTAGCACAAAGCTATCAGCTCTGTGCATTACCGATAAGGAGGGAGAATCAGAGTAAACGGGCACCATCGCCAAAACAGAGCTCAAATAATTCCTTCCTCTTAGACACCTGCTTTCAATAGGCTACAAAGTACTTGAGATCAGTATCCTCATTCCACCTTTCAATCAAGAAAACTAAGGCACAGAGGAATGGATGAGCTGAGTTCAGGCTAGCTGACAGCTCAGACTAAAGCAGATTTTTTCAGATTATTTCAGATGTTTCCTCAGAACCACCATATCTCTCAGAAGGCCCGAAGTCCAGTTACCTTCCTTCCACCTCTCTGCTTCCAAACTCCTCCTCAGAGTAGAAAATAAGATTGCTTTCCAATGAGGATACTGGAATACTACAGAAAATACTATTCTGAGGAGGCTGACTTTATATGAACAGAAGGGGTCACACTTTCCAAAGCAGACACACGCTGCTCCTTGCAGGTCTCAGGAATTAATTTCCCTCACACATGCCAGTGTGGATATTTATTTGAATTTCTACCATTTTTCAATGGAATTTGGCGTCAGCACCAACTTTCCTAGTGTCCCTTTAGCAGCTGCCTTCAAACTGCAAGTGGTCCCTATATGCAGTCAGCATCAATTGGGGTTGACAGTAAAATGTCACATCACATTCCCGCATGGGCAGTCTGCTTCTGCAGCCCCCAGAGCACGCAGAAAACTGCTGAGGCCCATAACAGAGGCCATGGCCACGTCACATTTTTGGGGTGCTCTCAAGAGCCCTCTGCGCAGATGCTTTGGAGGCCGTCCTGCAGCAAGAGCTTCATCAGGACAACTCGGCAGGGTCGCTGTGCTCGTGTCTCCTCCCAGCCCCTGCCTGCAATGAGCATCATTTTTGTTCGCTGACGGTCTGGTGGGAAGAGGTGAAGAGCTGATAGCATTGAGGCATTGCTAAAGAAACGGCACGTGCAGATAGCTCTGATCAGCACTCGTGTTCATTGCCAGGAGCTGCCAGCATCCAGGAAAAACATCCTGCAAGCTTACAAGCAGCCCCACGCTGCCATTTCCACCAGGGCACGGTACATAACAGCAACACCATCTTATTCAAGGTCTTAATTTTTCCAACGTGCAATGCAGGACTAGCAGCAAAGAGAAAAATCTCAATGTATGCAGGTATTTGGATAAGCACAAGAAGCTCCTGGCATCTACCCAACCCAAATTACTCTCTCCTTTGATGCTGGATTCCATCTGCCCTGTGTAACGGCCCATTGGTTTGGCTGTCACAAGAACCAGACCTGAGGCACATACCTTCCGAGGGGAATGACTAATCCAATTAAGTGGAAGCAACAGAAAGCTGAGATGTCTCTTGTATTCTGGATAGGAAGGGGTAAGAGATGTATGAAACAAGAATCTCATGTTTACTGAAGGTCCTTTCAGGATTTTGGTTTCTAGGCAGGTTAGGAAGCTGGCCACAGAATCACAGTGTTTTTACCAGCTTATTAGTTTCTCTCCATCAATTTATCTCCTTATGCTTTAATGGTAACTGGTATCTCTGCTTCGATTTTTTACATAAACCAAGGACAGAAGAAATAGCTTTTCAGATACTTTCTTCCTTCCCTAGCAAATAGCTACTGTGTATTTGTGAACCGTGGTAGATGCTCCAATAACAGACTTAGCAAATCTAAGGTAGATCATTACCATAGGAAATAATAATAATAATAATTAAAAAGAGACAAAAAGAACTTTGTAGCAACTTTGTATCAGGTGAAGCAACAGCAACACACAACCTTAACAGGAAGTCCCTTTCAACAGGGACATTTATAAGCAACCCTCTGAAGTTCCCATAAATCAATCATGCATTTTTGTGCCTACGCACTTCTGACTCTGCCAGGGGAATCTATAACCATCACTGTAAATATTAGCCTTTAACAGCCTACCCCAATGGATGTGAAGATAAGCAGCAACCACAACCATCTGCTAACAAATACAGGTAATGTGAGAGCTAAGCTCCCAGCTGCACCTGCAAATCAAGCTCTTACTTCTTCCCCTGTGACCAACATTTTAAGATACCTCCCTCAAACTTCTGGGAGGATTCTGCCAAATTCTTCTGCAGAAATTCATTAATACTGAACAATCAATCAGCTCTGTCAGCGTTCCTGCCTTTTGCTCCACTTATGCACACATGAAAGAAGTGCCCACAGGGCATTTTTTAAGCTCACATTTTGGACTCTAGAACAAAAGATTGCCAGGAGCAATTTCACAAAATTCCTGTACTACCAGCCTTCCTCTCAGTATTTATAATAAAAAAGCTGGGCAGAGTAATGAGAGCAGATGAATTCTTGGTGGCTCTGTCCTATACTTACACTTCCAGATAGGTCCAGACATTTTAACTGCTTTGAGGCAAAGAAAATTAACCATAGCTCAAGATTTTCTATGCTTTGGTCTTGACTGGCCTCGGTTAGAGTTTCCACATCTGCCACCATTCCCCAGCTGAGGCTCTTCCAGGACAGAGGGGGTTCTTAGCACTTCTGCACAAGTTCCCATGCTCAGCCTTACATTGCAGCTATCCTTTCAGTGAAGGACTAGGCTCCATGAGGACCTAACTCCTCAGCACGTGTGCAAAATTCCCTGAAAAAAAGTTACCAGATAACCCCATAAATATATTTCCCAGCTTGCTTTTTCTTCCTCTTTCAAAGTCACCCTCTGCAGGAGCGTCAGCTCCCTAAGAACTAGCCTTTGGGCTGGGATTACCCAGTCCCGCCAATGCAGCTGGCTGCTTTTTTTGAACCATCTTTTTGGGTGGAAATTGTTCATTAAGGAATTTGTTTAACGTGATTAGAAAGGCTCTGACTTTTCATTGTGTTGAAAAGATCTAGTAAGTAGATCCGTACTAGGTTCTAGCAATGGAACCAGTCAGATAACAGATCACCACTCAGTCAACATTGGTTACTCACCTCATGGCAACCAAGCAACCCACCTCTTCATTTCAACCTTCATATGGTGAGCAGTGACAACACCATGAAAACAATATAAAAATCCCTATCATAAATAAGTTGTTAGGTGTTTACGCAGCAAGAGAGGAAAAGTTCTAACAGAGCAAGGCAAATTCAGCTTCACCTACATTTCTGCTCTGCCTCTCACAATCCTGCTTTTAGTTCACTTTTATCACCGCTACAGGTTTTCACCAGAAATGAAAAAGGTGAAGGATAGTAATGTATGTTAGCAATAGGAATAGGCTGCAGAACCACCAGAATTGAATCAGTCTCCACTATGCAGCTTCTCCTTTGAGTGTTTAGTATGATCTGCTCTGCACTTGATTCAGGGTCGCATCCAGCGAGTGCTGTGTTTACTTACTCCTAGGCCCAAATGCAGATTTTCCCCCGATTTTGCCAATAACAGGAACTAACCAAAACACATTCCCAACTCACTGCATCCTTTTTGCATCGTCTTTCTGTATCTCCAGGTTAGGACTCAGATCCTACATTTTGATTTTATACTATAGTTCTTCATAAAATAAGTTAAAATACATTTTAACTATCCATCCCGGCCCCCCAGCCCCTGCCTTTTTTTTTTCATAGTAGCAAAAGCTTATATGAAACTTGAAGGCAAGCAACAGAGGGGCCAAAAGTCTCCTAGATAAGAGAACTTCAATCATTGGATTCAGAACATGGAAACTAACCAAAGGATGAAGGGGAATGCCCAGCTGGAAGGTGTCCAGCAAATGAAGTGGTGATATTAAATCAACGGGAGTTATTTACACGACCGATATAAAAGTGTAGTAGCTGTCCTTTGTACCAAGCTCTTCTTTCACCCGGATTTCCTACTTAAGATCCGGCCATGTGGCTGTTTGCTTGCGTACATCAGATCCTTGTCTTGAATATTGGTCTGGATGCTACAAGTACCTGCTCTTCCTTGTGCATCTTCAAAAGATCAGAGAAAAGCGGCTTCCTGGGGTAGCAGTTAACAGCTACTATCAGGCTGAGCAAACAAGAGCTATGGCATGAATAAAAAAACTAAAAATTTAAGCGAATCAAAAAAAGCAAGAAAATCCAGACCAGGGATCCCCTCTTTGGGCAAGCTGACTTGCTGCCTGTTTCTCTTCCCTCCACAGCCTGAAATCACTGGAAATTCAAGCGAGTAAAAAAAGCAGTTCCCACCTCGCCTTTCCCACCAGCTGCTCTGCCAGAGCGCCAGATTCCAGCCCAATTCTCAGCACATCAGTGTTTGCATCAGACAAACCACCTCTGCGCTGGCATTTCCCTGGCAGCCCTGCCGGGACGCAGCCCAAACAGGCTGTGCAGATTAAAGTGTTCCCACCGCCGGAGAGGTTTCTCTGAAGGAAAAGGAATGGGCTCAAGCTCCATTGGCAGAAGAGCTGATATTTTTCCACTCATAAGGAGTCCGCTCCTTTCCCCGCCGATGCCAGCCTTGTCCCTGCATGTACACACACACGTCACGCAGCCCTTTCTGCCCAACTATCAGTAGCATCTTCTTCAACCTTGTTTTACGGGTTACACTTGGAGTATTGGTTATTATGAAAGCATAACACCACCTGCTACTGGTTTATTTTAGCTAAAAACTGCACTGCGTTCAGGATGTCCGTGTAGCCATTTCTCAGGCATCATCACTCCACAATTCCCAGGTGTTTTAACCCAAGGCTCCAGGGTTAAAACTCTCACTCATGTGTTCAGACTAATTTTCATTTAAAGGAACAGCATAATCAGCAAGTTACAGGAATTCATTGTAGTGACAAGGACACTGGTCACAGGAGTTTTTGCTTAGAGAGAGAAAAGACTAAAAAAGAGAGTAAATGACTCAGGGAGAATAACTGCATGACTAAGAGGATATATTATTCAGTCCAGACAGCAAAGGCAAAATAAGAGTACTTGAATCTAAGCTTCATTCTCAGGTAAGCTTTCAAATGCTGCAGTATACATCTGACTCCTTTGAGCATGTAAGAATCCAGCTCTTCAGGAGAAGGGAATAACATCTGACTGTTCATGACAATTCTTCCTCCTCTGCCTGGATTTCCTGCGACATTTTTCTAGGATCAGGTGGTATGCCCCAGTTTCCAGAAATGTGCACTGGAAAGATGTGCGGCCGATAAGCGTGCTTTCTCCAAGCACACACTCACAGCAAGAGTCTTGCCAGAAGTGGAGTCACTTAGAAAGTTTTGGATCTAACATTTTCTATAGGACTGTCCTCTACCCATGCCTTCCTCTCCCACCCTTTGCATGTACTTTACTATAAACATGCCAGCGATATTTTCAAATAATTTTACAGGAACCAATCATAGAGTTGAACTTGTTTCCAAAGAGGAACAAAGGCACATTTACTCAAGCAAAAGAAATATTTGAAAATTCAGATGATTAAATGCAGCCCGCTGTTCATTTTACCTCTGTGGTCTCCAGTAAGTACCATAAATCCTGGTTTCACTCCGAGACAAATTGTCACATTATAGCCCTGCCATACAGGCATACACACATTCCTTGCTATAAAGAGAAGGAGAAAAAAATCCATGCCAGATTAGGACATATGGAATCTCTGTTTATGGATAAATCATTTTTAAAACCTCTCTCTCTTCTCTCTCCATGACTCATATGTGAATTGCTGAAAGTGTCCTGTCAACAATAGTTTATTTACACACAGAACTAATTAGCATTATTATGGCAGGATGGAGAAGCAGGATTATGGCAAGGAGACACCATAAAACTCTTGATGCCATTTTAGGAAGGTTGGGGGACCAAGGTTTGTAGATCTCCATCCCAGAAGTGTATGAACTGGCCACGTTCCAAGGATGTCAAGATGAAACTCATTTTGAGCATAGCTTGCATTACCAATAAGATTATTTCAAAGTTAAAAGCCTGAAGCCTAATTTGTATTAGTTTGATGTTTTCTTACAATACGCATTTCAGAGTAGAGTCTAATCAGCTTCTTTCGCTTACAGCCTTTCTCAGTTTCATATTTTAGAATCATGATGCTAACTTTACATTTGCAGTACTACATACCCATTCACAATTTTCAAAAGTTTTAAGTGACCAGAAACATTACAGTCCTTATCTGAAGATTATTTAAAGCTAGCAACTACATGTGAGACTAAATTAAATTTACACAGACTCTTTAAGTTACTGAGCATCGTGCATACAGCTACCCTGGGACTTTGCAGCCCTTACATCATTAACAAGTGGAACAAGATAATTACTTGCTCCCACAGCTCATAAGGAGCCCAGAAGTTATCACCAGATAACCTACTTTATAAGGGAAGAAGAAATCACCATCTCAGAGCTGCGAGTACAATTCAAAGACTTTTTCAGAAACGTGTAAGCAATTTGTAATGAATGTATGTGATGGGATGGGGAATACTTTTTACAGATTTGTCAATATGTTTCCGTATTAATTTGTCAGGCACATTCACTCCAATTTGTTCTGCTTACCTTCGGAGGATGTTTAACAGCAAAGTTAAAGCTGTAGACTGTGCACCAGGACATCTTAGGATAAGCACAGCTACCATAGCTACATGGTCCTTGCCAACACCCATTCACACCTAGAGTACCTGAATACAGAAAAATCAAGGGCCAGAAACTGCTGTGGGTGCTGCTAAATTCTTCCTCCCTGTGCATACTTTACCCACAGAGATTCCTCCTTCTCTACAACTGCTCTGCAGAGAAGAGGTCTCCCCTGCACATACTCCACCCACATATTTTTGGCAGGATCTCTCCTCAATCACACACACCTTCCTCCCCACATCACTTAATTGCAAATCCACCAGGGCTGAACTTCTTCACTTGCTGCAAAGAGGACACGAAGTGCTCTGGAAAAGCTCTCAGATTCTTGCAATCACTTTGAATAATAAATGCTTTGAGGCAGGTGCTAGATTTCCTCAAGATTATTTCCAGCGTTTTCAAACTGTAACCAGTGAGTTTTGCTTGCAGAGCTCCCTAAAACACACGTTTTGTTCGAGGTGTTTCCTTTAGAGGGCACTGTCTCCCCAGCATCAGAGAGGAGAGCCACAGCTGTGACAAAACCCACATTTATTGCATGCTGAGCAAGGCTTGCTAGGAGGGTGCGGCCTGAGGCAGAAAAGAGAGAGCCCTTTGCTACGGCTGAGCCTTTTTTGCAAGGGTTCCCCATGCACAATCGCATCTTTGGCTCACTGCTGGCCTGCAAAAGGAAAAAAATCATGAATCCCACACCTTGCAAATTGGAAAAAGCAGATCTTCCACCTCTATAGACATCAATAGGCCATGACACATCCACAACACGCTCACTTCACTCTGTCACCGTTGAACACCTGCATTTTTTGCATCACTGGCATGCCTGGCTATGCATGTCTGGCGGGCCTACCCGAATCCCACGTGTGCAGCCCACGGGGGCAGGTCNCCTTTGCTAGGGCTGAGCCTTTTTTGCAAGGCTTCCCTACGCAAAAACACACCTTTGGCTCACTGCTGGCCTGCAAAAGAAAAAAAATCATGAATCCCACACCAAATCGGAAAAAGCAGATCTTCCACCTCTATAGACATCAATAGGCCATGACACATCCACAACACGCTCACTTCACTCTGTCACCGTTGAACACCTGCATTTTTTGCATCACTGGCATGCCTGGCTATGCATGTCTACCCGAATCCCACGTGTGCAGCCCACGGGGGCAGGTCAGCGCTGTCAGCAGGAGAGCTGGCTCCAAACCCCGGGGCAGGAACGAGGGCTGGCAAGCAGAAAACACATGGCCAAACCTTTGAGCAAGCAAGTGAAAACTCGCCCAACCTTGGCTGTTTAGAAATGGTCTGAAGGGGTATGAGATAAGCGTGTAGCTTTGCTGCTTTCTGAATGACTTTTCTGCTTGGTGGAGTTGTACGCAATCCTTTTTGCATGGTCTTTCGACCTGCTCCCCCTCCACAAATGACCAGCCTCTCACTTAAGACATAAGAAGACTCCCCAGGAAACACATGTAAACTTTCCTTCCTTATTTTCCACATCAAATGAGAGCCCACGGCGATAGCAGAGATTAAAGGACTCCCTAATAGGCTTGAGTTTTGCAGGACAAGTGACGGGTTGTTGCAGAGTACGAAAACTTCCTCCACTCCTTGGTGTCCGCCACAGCATCCCGCATGGACAGTGGTGACACACAGGCAAACTGCAGACCTCGGGCTGCAATAGGTCTCAGGGTGGGTAGCTGGGAGCAGCACATCTTCCACTTGGAAACAGTCTCTGTGTTGGCAAGAAGCAGGACTTCCCTTCTCTTCCAACCCAAGCTTCTCTGAACTTCAGTATTTCCCCCTGTCTAGATGTTTCCAGCTCCTGTTTTAATGGTCAAAACCAGCTGAGCAATGAAAAGATGTGGAATTGGATAAGTTGCATTGCTCAGAAGCCAAGGTTTTACCCTGCCCAACAACTGAATTTGACAGAAATGAGTGGCAGAGTCCTCTCCAACATCCAGAGCCTTTCCAGGAACATTACAGGGAATGCACTGCTTTTTCTCAGAGAAAAGGGACCAGCACACACAGCCCACCCGCCCTGGGCTGTAGGCAACAGGAGCGAACAGTAGCAAACAGCTGCACAACCCTCACCCACCAGGTCCTTGAGAGGACACTGCAATTTGGGAAGGGGAAAAGTGGGGAAAGAAAGCAAACAAACACTGGAAATCTCAAGAAAACATTTACATTTCCTACTTGGAGTTTGGCAGAAGCTGCTAAGCCAGAGCATCTCCCCACAGATGAACATCCAGATGATCTTGAGGGCTCCATGCCACAGACCCATTTATCCATTTTGGGATGGCAAAGCCTTCAATTCTCCCTCCCAAGAGAAGGCACCAAGGGCCCCAGGTCCAAGGCTTTGCCTGGGGCAGCAGAGTTATCCTGCAGGTAACTTGGATGTTTTATTTTCTGACCATGATCCAGGCAGTACCACTGGCCTCTGCCTCCACCCTGGTACCCTCCTGGAAGTGATACTTGATACTCTGGTTCCACTTAATCACATCTTTACAGATTTTTACTCCTTTCCTCTTGGATTTTTGATAGGCACTTGAATAAGGAGCATTTTGATTTTATTGGGATGGGGGCAGCAGGAATATTGTTCTGTCACTGCAACACATGCGCTTAATGCACAAGAGGCTCTCAGTGAGTCAGGTTTCATTCTTGACATTGGTTTTTCTGTGTGAACCATTTATTCTGCTGAGCTGGCATTTATACCCCTCCCCCTCCTCCTTTCACTATTTGAAATCTGAGGCAAACACACGCTCGACGTCCACATGTTTTTTGCCCAGAAGGCTAAATTGGCTGGTGTTTACGTGTGGCCACCCAAATTCCAGCCCGAACTGCTGAAACTTTGGTTTACTGTTCATGAAGCATGTAAGGCCTGTTCAGCGCTGGTTCCCACATTCCTCATCCGGGCAAGCTGGATTAAAGATCTTCACTCCTAGCCTGCTTCCCTCTCCCCATGCATCTAAACTTACAGGGATGAATCAACGCGAAGAAAAGCCCAAACAAGCGCAAACTGATTTTACACAAATCCGAACACAGCAGAGCCTCCCCTTCCTGCCTTCTCTCGCCATCGTCCAGCTGTGCCCATAAACCAGAGCCTGACAAGCCAACGCCAGCAGTGGAAGGCAGCTATTAAATCAGCTCCCCAGAGGTTTAACACTTGCAGCAATTTGTAGTGGAATTACCCTGCGAGCCCTGTCCGCAGCCGGCCCCAGCCCTCCGGGCAGGGTGCGGAGCCGCAGCAGAACCGCTTGCTCTCTGCAAACGCCTTCACTTCGGTTATAGCGAGGAAGAGGAGGCCACGTGGGCCCACGTAGCACTGCAGCCTCTGCCCCTCTCTGCAGCGAGCGGCACCGCGGGCTGTGCCAGCGCCTGGCGAGCGCCATTCCAGGCAGGACTGTTTGTTTAGGATAGAACCGGGCTCTGTGGATCCAAGTTAGACATGTTTTCTTTATAGCCACCTCAGCCAGGAATGTTTGAAGGTGTGCTGGGCCTTGCGAGACAGCAGTGCGTGCAGCAAGCCTGGAGGTTTATAAGCGTATAAGGGTGCATGTTTCTTTTTTCTCGGTTGTTATTACCACTTTGCTCCTTCCTTAGTCTCTGCAGGAAACTGTTGAGCAACAGACTATATAAACCTCTTTTTTTCATTATTATTATTTGAGTCACCCTCAAACACTTGGAGGGGGGCCCTGAAAAAGCAGAGGTGGCTTCTGTTAGTACTGCAGCCCCCTTTGCTGCCACCACTGCTCTGGGACAAGAGCAAAGCCCCTATTTTAGCAGCACTGGGAACAGGCTGGGTCAACAGCAGCACTACAAGGGCTCCAGACTCTTCCAGAGTCACAGCCACGCTGGAGCGCATGGAATCTCACAGAAAGTCCAGGCAGTTGTCAAAAAAAACCCTACTGTTATTCCTCTCCTGCCCCTGGACTGCCAAGGATGGGGATAAATCGGGGCCGGCTGTGTCAGTTCTTGGACATNCAGAGTCACGCTGGAGCGCGTGGAATCTCACAGAAAGTCCAGGTAGTTGTCAAAAAAAAAAAAAACTACTGTTATTTCTCTCCTGCCCCTGGACTGCCAAGGATGGGGATAAATCGGGGCCGGCTGTGTCAGTTCTTGGACATCACTGCCATCCTGGCTAACCAAACGTCTGCCTGTTTGCACTCACACCCTTCCTGGGCACGTACCCAGGCAGCAGAGACCTATCTCCACGGACTGTTTTTTCCACAAACCAAAAAATAACTGTGGGTCTACCTGACAAATTAAGCTCTCTTTACAAGACACATATACAAAAGTGCTCAAAAAAACATATTCACCACAAATTAGTAGCATTTCTGTACAAAGCACCAGACACTCTGTGAACAGTCTGACTGCTGCATCTGGAAGAGGCAAAGCAGAATCCCACAAAACCTTGGAACAACCTCATCCAGGGAAAACTACCCTGAAATTACACTCTAGGATCTGCCTGCTGAGACAGAGTGAAGCCTTTGTCCATGACACTCTTGCATTTATTTGCAAATAAATGGCAAATAGCTGCATTTGTTTTCCATTCACTCAAACCTGGGGATTATTACCCACCCAGTGCCTAAGGCTTGCAGATGAAGTGACCTCTTCATCTGGACAGGATTTCCTTTGCACATGGGATATCTGACTTTCAGCAGTCTATTCAGTTCCTTTGCCCATAACTTTGACCTAGCGCTTTGTTTCCAAATAATAGTTTGCAGTGTCTTCCATTTTATCTCTAAAATGGTGATTTTGCCTAAAGCAGTTGTTATGTACCTCTGTGTGAAGGAAAAAAAAATCCCAAACATGATTTTATCATTTTGAGAGAATTATTTGTTATGGATTTGCTGCTACTGTGACTTTTCAGTCCAGTTTTTAAAAATCTAGATATTTGGCTATAGCCCCACGTAGCCAAGGCAAGGACAAAGAGTGACAGTTCCCTAGGAAGTAAATTGTGTGAAATATTGAGATTTCAAGTAAAAAGCAAATACTTTAGGGGGAGAAAAAAAAAGTTGATGAATAAAAATTATAAATTCCTGTCAATAAGAACATTTTTCAAGAACCAAAGTTCATGCTTGTATTTTTGTTTACCAACAGCAAAAGAGGTTGTGTGATTTTTCAATTTTGCTTCCTCCTCCTCCTCTTTCTCACCTACTCCAGTGTTTACTTTCTTTCTCCCCTCTTACATCTGCTTTGTGCCTATAAATAATTTCTCCAGGAGTAGATTGTAAACAAGAAGTTTGGGTTTTCTTTTAAACATTTGACCCTAGATAACGCATATCAGTGGAACAGCATGCTTAATGCTACCTAAAAATTCTGCTCCCATATTTAAAGCAAGAGATGAAGACATTGACCAGTCCAGATTTTAATAAAACATCATTTGCCAATGGGAAGTGATGGATTTCCATAGATAGGCTGGGAAAAGAGGCAAAGTAGCTCCTTGGAAGAGATTCTTTCTGCACTGATATTTGTATCTCTTCTGTTTATTGACCTGGCGTTCCAGGAAACATCCAGGGCACCGACATCTGAATAATTCCAGGACTAGCAAGAGGAAGACCAGGCCTGAAGTTTTCTTGCAGGCATGCAAGAAAAAGAAGTGAGAGACATTAATAAGCTCAGTTCCTAAGAGCTTTCATTTCCACGGAAACACCCCTTGAAATGAAAAAAGGCCAGGAATCATGCTGCATCATCCAAAACGTTGCAGATAAATGGTTCAAACCTTGCTGAGAGAGCAACTCATTTCTCTATTGCATTTTCATTCCTTCCTGTAGCTTGCCTTAACCTTGGGCACAAAAGGAAGAATTTCTTTGCTCTACGGCGGTTTCTCTTCTGTCAGAGCAGGCAGCATAAAACAGTGCAAACTCTGTGTTAGGGTAATCACAATAAATGGACAAGACGTTTATAGCAGCTCCGGTTTAATATGTTGCGCTGCTTACTAAGTGGCTTGCTTTACCCAGGAAAATATCCCCTGACACTAGAGGTTTGTTGTTTTATTTTCTTCTTCCAAAGAATGGATTAAGATATGCGGAGAAATGCTGGGCTGCATGACTTCTGTTTCTCCCAATGTAAACCCAGGGAGCGTGCACCTTTTTAGATCACTTGTCAAAAAGACTGGTATTGCAATAAAGTATAACAACCACTGTTTTGTTTTGGATAAGATGTTACCATTTTTTCCCGATGAAAATATCCATGAGCACCAGGATCTGTTTTGGTTCTCTTCCATTTTGAATCCTCAGTTGTTGTTTTGCTTTCTCTTCCTCCTGAAAAGAGAAGAAAAAAAAAAAAAAAAAANAAAAAAAAAAGAGGATAGGCAAGGAACTGTGGAGAAAAAACAGAAAATGTGGATTGAGAAAACTTTTAAAATGATATCATATACGAGTCATTTCTATGAAGTGAAATTTTCATTTTCCCTTTTTTTTTCCCCACTTAAACGTCAAAATATATGGTGAAAGAAAGTTAATAATGTTTGGACTATAATAGAATATTGACCTATTCTACCTCTGTGAGCAGGACAGAATAAATCGAGGAGGTCTAACGTAATACTTTCTGCTATAGACAGTTTTATTCCTGCAGGAAATGGGTGGAACCAGTGGATTTTATCATCGTCATTTTCATTATTACATTTACAAATGTTAATCATAGTTATAGTCTATGCCAGAGGGAGCTGTGAATTGCATTTTGTTTCTCACAAAAAAATCTTAAACAAAAACATGAAAAAAAGTGTTTTAGTCTGTATATTTCCATGCTGTTCTCAGGCATTTTTAAATACAAACATTTACAGAAAAACTCCAGTGAAAAATGAGACATGTTTGCCACCCAAAAATAAGTTTTGCAATAAGGTCACTTACTAGAAAGCCTTTCCCAGCCATTCCAGAGGATGTTCTCAGCTGGTTCCAGAGGACTCTGAACTTGCAGGTGTACCGGGCAAGGCTTTAGACTGTAAGATACAAGCATTTAACCAAGATAAAATGATTCTTTTATGAACAAACAAGTCTCTTAATTGTTTTCTATGATATAAGGGAAATATATGCATTAGCAAACTCCAGATTCAATAAAGGAGAGGAGATAAGCTACTCTCATTGAGAACAGTTTAATTTATCCACACAGAGAGTACAAAGACTTAAGTACCCTGTGCCAGGGAGCATTTAGGGAAGGATGTGACCAATAAAGAAATAAGCTACTGGCAGGAAAAATGGGAACAAACTGAGATTAGGAAGTCATATCAAGCTGTTGCTCATAAGGAGCTGGCTTATTAAAGACTATTATTTAGCATTAAATGAGTAGCTTATCCACATCGTATGTTCATCTGTGCCGCAGATGGGTCCTTTGCACAATTAGCCGGTCACCTTCATACACCCGGGAAGGCAAAACTGCGGCAGTAGAGAGAGCTGGAGTCGTCATTAACATCTTCTACCTTTGAGACACGTGAAGATCTTGCCGTATGGCCCATAGGATACTATGAGCTGATGCAGAAAACATCTTAGCTCCTTTGCTGGTTTGCACTGTGAGGAATTTATTTATTTTTTTTCCCTTTTGTGAAGGTATTTCCTAGCTTTACTTAACACTCCTTTTTCTGTAGCTTTGCTTAAACTTTGGCTTCACGCCTCAAGGATTTCTCACTGCATTTTGTCATAAACTTTTAAGCTAGTAGCACCAAATTATGGGTTTCCTTCTGCACTAAAGTGTTTGTAATATTCGAATGCATTTAACCTCGGTCAGCTCGATTTCACACCAGTGAAAAGACTCAGCGGGCCTTTATGAATCATGCTTGATACTTTCTTATCCACTGCTTTTTAAAGTCCCTTCTGACAAAACCAAAGACCCTTGGGCAATATTTCCTATTTATTTCACTGTCTGAAGCTAATTTGAACAGATGCACTGAGACTGACAAAAGTTAAACGGTCTGAAAAATAGGTTTCCAGCCCTTGAGGCAAACTTTTAATTTTTTTTTCCTTTTTTTTTCTTCTCTAAAGAAAAAGAATGAGAAAGACATGCTGCTGAGCTGATGGTTAATTTAGAAACAACCGCATCCCCCAGTTTTAGGCTTTACCTGTGTTTAAAGCGAAGGCTTCATGTTTTAGATGCAACAAACAATTGGGACACAAAGTAATTTTACATCAGTGTTTGGAATCACCAGCCAAAGAAGATAAAACCATTTGTAAAGCATTCCTATCTTCCAGGATTGATTTATCTGGTAAGTCATTTTATTCTTTCATTAGTGCTCTTCTTGAAGCTGATTTATGTAGCTCAGGTAATTCACAAGCCATAGGAGTGTTGATCCTTGTGATTTCTTGATCATCTCCTGGTACTTTCTGGAGAATTCTCTCTCATGTCCCAGATAAATCCTACCTCTCTTAACAGTTCTTTCCTCATTTTGCTTCTCTGTCAAGAGCACAGAGCTGATTTGCTTCTGTAGTGGAGTCAAAACAGTAGTGCTGCACTCCAGAAACAACTGCATTTCAGCAAGGGGTTGCTCTGTTCCTGTGTAAATCAATCAAAGCACAAAAGGATTAAAAGGCAAAATATTTTTCAACAGTCAGTTAGCTGTTAAAAGTGATTGAAAATATCGTAAAGTGTTTATGAGGGATTAAAAATACCCATTCCTTATTACTGAAACAACACTTGGTCATGCTATCCCCACATTTTCCCATCCTTGTGACTACTCAAGCAAATTCTCCTAGCAGTAGCTATGTGGTCATTTAAAATCTCAGATTTTTCACTGTCTGTTTTATAGAGCTTTCAGTCATCCAGGGATAAGCATATACAGTACAACATCATTTACAAGACCTACTGAATGTCACATAAATACCACTAACAGCCCTGAATACAGCAAAGAACTGCTTTACTATAAACCAGCGTGCTGAAACATGTTTGTACAAAACACATAGCAAATAATTTCAAAGAGTAAACACAGTTACAAAAATTAAAGCCTGTTTGTAGGATAATGGGAAAAGTTAGGAAGGTTTAAAATCATTAAATGTTTACAATGACTAATTCACCCAGTTCTTTTCCTAATCACCAGCAAATGGATAGCAAGATTGCAGCAACTGCTTTGGTTGTATTGTTCTGTTTTTTTTTACTCTAATTAAAGGCATCCAGAAACGTTCAAGAGTTTATTGGGCTTCAGAATATAATTAGAGATCAGATATTGCACTGTTATTCATTTGCGGAGACAAAGGAATAGCACTGTTAAAAACCCACAGCCATGCAGTGATTAATGAATATGTCTATGTTATGTTCACAGGATCCACACACACATGCACATGTATGGGAGTGTATTTCTGTGTAGAATAACACTTGGATGAATATTTCTCATTTAGTTGAGCTGAGCCCAAGGTCACAAAGCAGCAGGTGACTGCAGCTCTCTTGCTGTTCTGCTTATGCCAAGGCTACAGCTTCTGCCCACACCGGTTGCCACCAGACCCTCGAGGAGCCAAGAGGTCCGTGCTCCTACGTAATTCAAGTCAGTCTCTCCGAAAGATCTGCCAATAAAGGCCACAACACATGGCTTATTTCAGGTGTCAGCGACTGGCAAGGTGCCTGGGTAGAGCCACCACAATTATTCCTGTAATCGGTCCTTTCCAGACGCTCAGAGCTCACATGCCTTGCTCAAATGCTTTGAAGCTTAAAAGCAACCACATGCAATCGCTATTCACAAAGGCAGATCTTCACCCCGTGACACCGAGCTCCCCAGACCCCCTCTGCGGTCACTGAGGATGATGCAGAAAGGCTCGGTTTGGCTCCCGCTCTGAACTAGCCTTTGAAGCCCTACTTCTCACCGACTTCCAAGCTTTGGTTTTCAATCTTTCGCCATTTGTGGGCCTCTATAATATCCCCACAGTGGAAGTACAGAAAATATAAGACTAGAAATAATGGGCTTGCTTTTCTTAGTTACCTTTCATATTCCTTGTTGAATATCCCGTGGATTCCCAGTCATCAGCAACACGAAATTCACTGCTGCAGAGGCTCAAGTTAACCTTTGTAAATCTTCCTTTTCAGAACAGGCACCAGGTTTCAATGCTGAAGCAGCAGCTGTCAACTCAATAGGTTTATTAACTATGAAAGGAGATCCTGGATTATTTCTATCAGTAAATGTTAAGAGACAGGTCCATACAGTCTTCTCACAGAGGTGTCCAAAACCCTTGGATGAGCTTCAGTTATGCACTGGTCTGAAACAGAGCAGGAATAATGAAAATGTTATATCTGGGTAAGCTGTGTCATATTTAACAGCTTGATTCTTGCTGCGGTGAACTGAGCTGCTTTAGGACAGTGGGTTCAGGCTGAAGTTATACACTAACCCCTACCTCCTGCCCTCCCTCTTGAACTCTTCACTCTGCTCTGTGTCACTCTTGGACTCCACAGATCACAAGGCTCCTGCCATTACTAATTTGTTCTGTTTCTTGCTTTCTTCTTCCTTTACATTTTTTTCTGCTCTGACTGTTGCCCTATTGTAGCTGCACTCTGCTGCTGGACATCACGTTTCCCTCAGCAGTAGCGAAAGAAAAGACTTGTTATTCTCTGTTACAGGGTTTTTTAGTTCTTTCCTTGGGCCTGGACTAGTGCTCCTCTCTCAACATCTGACAAGAGCATCACAGAAGAAAACAGGGAGGCAAGTCTCAAATCATTCTTGCTGCATGGGCAAGAAGATGTGCCCAAGCCACATGTCTTGAGCTAGCAGAGAGAAATTTAGGGCTTAAGAACAAATTCTAAGACATTATCCCATTCGAACATATCACGCCTAATAGGTTTGATGATGGGGTAAATGCCTTTCAAGCCAAAGCAGCGTATCAAATTGGAACACCTGATCTCCCTGATAGGAAATCGATGCCTTCTTTTAGTATCCAGCCTCCAAAATAGATTTTCGCCTTCTCCATTCAAAGTCCCTGTCCTTCAGACAGCTGCCTTCTACTTTCCAAGAAGAGTTTGAGAAGGGCTGGAGTGAAGGGGAGGTGGTGAGAAAAATGATAATCGATGCTTATTTCACAGTAAGCAGATACAGGCTACTGATACATTTATGACAGCCCTCATATGTCAGGTTCCTGCTTACACTATTTACTTGTAGCATATGAAGGAGATGCTGCTTATGGCACTCCCAACATGTCAGCTTTGCAATTTAAAACACTTTTAGATACTGTTTTCAAAATCCTCGCCCTCAGTGCAAAGTGAAAAGAAAACAGGGAATCAATCATTGAACGCCTGCGAGGCTCATGACAGCAATGTCTGCACCAAAGAAATCTGCTGTCTCGGAACTCCACATCCCTATAAGGACTTTACTCCCTTTCTCCCCCTCTCTTTCTTTTCTTCTTCTCCTCTTCCCACCCCATCCTTCAGGTCAGAGACACAGAAGGTTATATTTCTATCAATGCTGACACACATAGAGATACCCTTCACAGCTGGGGAGCTTGTTTCTTGCTTGGAACACGGTCTTAAAAAGGCCAGTTGTTTCCTTGCAGAGAGTTCACACACATGTATACACAACCTCAGACTTGCACACAGAGAAACATCCACTCGCTTATTTAGTAGCAGAGCAGCACGTCCATACACCACTGAATCCATCAGCACAGATGTGTGCTGCTCTCCCATCACCCAGCAGCAGAGGGATGACACCGCATAGGGTAGCAGGTAACAAGGTTTGTTATCTTCAAACCACCTTGATTAAGGCCTTGTAGAAAAATTCCCAGGAGAGGAGTCACCCCAAGATGCCAGATATGGTAAGAAATGGCAACAGCATCAAGACTCGTGTTACTGATTTAGGATTCATGGATAGAAAGATTCCTTCAGGGCTGCAAAGTGTTTTGCAGACATTAAGTTTCCCAGCCAGTCACATTCCCTAGTAACAGGAAAACGTTATTATCCACACGGGAAGCTCATGCGGTGAGTTGCCCTGACAGAAGCACATCCAGCCCAACACAGCAGCCAATTCCAAATGCTGTGGTGCTTTCCAAAAGCTAACCTGTTTCAGTGGCACGAGCAAATTGATTAACTTTCCTTCTCGACATCCCTTCTTTCCTCCCCCTCAACTCCAATGCACTGTTTTTCATTTTCGCGCACTTCCTGATTCCTGCTCATACTGAAAATGATGAACTACAGCAAGAAAGGCTCTTCTTACGGTATTTCCTGCCTGTCAAAAAAAACAGGAAGCATCAGAAACCTTGCGAGAAAACCATTTCTCATGACACTACTAGGTTAATATTCTAAGCCCAGATGGCTTGGATAGGTTTGGACAGCATTCAGGTGACTATCCGAGCGCTGGGGTGTTTATCTGAACTTTCAATCCTGATGAGACTTGGCTATCTCTTTAGGTTCCACAATTTATGCCTTTATGCTGTCTATTGCACTTTCTTTAGCCACATGAGTTTTATGAGGGGGATTATTTATAGTTCTTGATCAGCTCAAGGTGTGCACAATACATGGAGCTGCTTTAGTACTACAAGGGTACTCTCCTGTGATATTGCTTGTTGTGGTTTGCTCCGAGTAGCGCAGTTCACCAATATTCTGGATTACTATGTTCATTAATCCATTTACTAATCTCTTTGACACAAGAAACTGCTCATTCAAACATCTTACTAGTAAAAAAGTGAAAATTCTCTCCTTCAGAGTGCTTTAGTCACTTAACAGGAATAAAAAAGAAATGATGTTGTGTGATTTAGATCATCCATCACATAAATTGAATAGGAAGCAGTTGAATGAAAGGGTGCACACTGTCTGAACTACAGGTTAACAAATATTGGAAGAAAACTCTTGATGGAAATGAGTTTCACTTCCCAAATCACTCAGCTAATCAGAAAAGGAGCTGCTTGGAAAAAGCTCCGGGTATTTGTTGAATATAGCATCTATGTATAGCCACAACAATAAATACTTACTTAAATCCATGTAAGAAGAATGGAAATGAAGAATGCATTTTGCTCAACTGTGACACCATCATGGAGCAGATTCAGCTGCTCTCCACAATGGAATTTCTTCCCCAGCATCCTGCAGACACTGCCGGAAATCTCCGAGGCAGCCCAGGGCGTTTGGGTATTCTTTGCTGCATGTCAAAATTTCCTCACAGACTTTGCAACACGCAAAGCGGCTCTGCTTTGCATTTGCCTGGATCACAGCGTTCGCTATTGCTTTAGCCCAGAGACAGTATAGCTGCAAAAAACCAAAGGTGCAATTTTGCTGTAGTGGTAACTGGAAATAAAAGACAAGCTACCAATTTCCTGCCTGAAATGAAAGTAACTACTGAGATGCAATTAAAAAAAAAAAAAAGTCAAAGCTCTGTTATTCAGCAGAGTACCTAAAAATGTCTTTTCACTTGATTTTTCTCATACATTCACAGGTAGGCCAGACTAGGCTTACTGTGATGTGATGGCAGCAAATAATATTTCATGAGCCATACAGTCAGACAATGTTCTCTCTATGGTTCTTATTAACAGATCCTTTCTCTTATCCATGTCTGCTTCATCTGAAACAAACAGGCTGCATGTCAGGTGTTCATCATATTGATGATGTCCCAATGACAAGCAATTTATTTTTCTGCCTGCTCCTCCAAGAACTGTATTAGTAATGATGTCTGTCTGCTCTAGAGATGCTTTGTAGGAACTGATGACCTGCCACAGATAATTAATTACATCTTCTTAAAGGAAAACAATTAAGTTTGCAGATAGAATATTGTTTGGAGTTAAAAATGTATTTTCAAATTATTTTTTCCTGTTAGATAGGATTTTTTATTTTCCTTTCAATAACCAAATGGGAAAATTGATTTGAGACATCTGGTATGACAAATGCTTTCAAAAACAAAGATGACACCTATCTGTCTTTCAGCCTCTAGCCAATGTGACATTTGGTGGTAAAAAAGGGAAAACACCACACACACATGACAGTACATCAAGTCGTAAGTGACCTCCTGCAGTCACCACGCTGCCTGGTTTTAGGGACACAGTGTGTAACACCAGGATCATCAGCCAGTTATACAGGGGCGCTGCTCAAACTGCAACTCCTGGCTTGCACTTCCACCAAACACAAGGCTTCCCGGGATGAGGAAACTTAAGTCCCTGCGGAGAACTGCTGCATAGAGAGTCATAGAGAGAGATCACACAAAACCTTTCATGGGAAGCAGGATCATTCATTGGTGTTTTCAAACTTCCTTAACTCTGGGAAAAGCTGGACTTTCGTAACGGCTTCATTTGATTCCTTCTTGGGATCATTTATTCTTTCAGCTCAGTCTGCTCTATGTTTTCCACATCACCTCTGACATATTTAGTTTCCACATTAGCTATAACATATTTATTATTTTTAGCTGAGCAGTTCTTCTGTGAAAGCAAATCACTTTTTCATAGCATTTTGGAAACAAACCCAAAAAGATGCCTGAAAGGAATGCTGTGAAAATACATGTAGCAATACTTCCCTGCAATACAAAACATAACTCATCAAACACGCAGATCTCTTCAATTGCTGGAAACCACCTGCTCCTGAAGGCACACAGTTCTGTAGTTCAAACCAGAAAAATAAATAAAAGTTGCTAAATGCACACGCACACACACACCTCCTTATCCAAGTCTATTTTAGCACATAAGAAACCAGAAACAGTTGATGTGAAAAAGGACATTAAGAAGAAACTCCTTTGTGTACTACTAATTTAAAAATAGTCTATCATAGTTATTTCCAGAATATGTCAGCATATAATTTAAAACAAATGTTTTGGATGAAAACTGAGCTTTTCAAATTACTTGTGGCAAATAATATTTATAATAATATTGATTTTATTTGTGGTCTTTTCTCTCCCGTTTTCTGTTAAACCACTCGTTACTGGAACATATTTACTATACAGTTTGGACAAACAATTGCCAATCTGTTGTCTTTTTGCAGATTGAACAGTGTGAGATTTTCTTAGCTGGTTTTAATAAAAATGATGATATTGGTTGACTCAGCCACATAATAATATTTGTTTCTTGACTGGAGCAATTGAAGAGCTTAAAACTATAAAACAAAACAAAACAAACAGCAAATGATAAAAAAATGCAATTTCAGGTACAAGCATCTGTCTGAAAAGCCATCGATATTAAAATTAAGGGAGTTTCTAGGGTTTGCAACTACCTCAAAAATGTGCAGAGACTGNAACAAACAGTAAATGATAAAAAAAATGCAATTTCAGGTACAAGCTGAAATGCCATCGATATTAAAATTAAGGGAGTTTCTAGGGTTTGCAACTACCTCAAAAATGTGCAGAGACTGGACAAGCATAAATCACAATGTGGCAAAAATCTTGGTGCTAACTTAAGTTTCCAACCTATTTGTGGGAGCATTTAAGAATTAGTTTCTTAAGTACTATACCTGCGCCAGCTGACTGACTCAACAACCAGAAAAGACTGTTCTGGAAAAAAGCTAGAGGAGACATTTGAGCTGGGCCTTGTTGGGGAACGTTGGGAATATCCTTTGTCTCCCTGCTTCCCATGACTGGAGGCTGCTCCATTCCCCTGCAGATGCCTTTGCTGCTTAGACCTCTTCTTTCCCAGGTCACAAGTTTCCCCACCAAATTGGTCATCCTAGAATACTACTAGATCCAACAGATTTTATCCACTGAGAAAAAAGCCATTCTCAAATGCTATGGATTTTCCATGCACGTACAAAAGATTAAATCAAACCTCTCGATTCAAAAAACTCCTGTTCTTTAACAAAATTTGGATCAGGTTTTAGATCCAAGCTCCCCGCCTCAGGATCCTTGCCAATTTTGTCGTGTCTTTCCATTCCTCCTTCTGGACACGCTCAATAGGGGCTGTGCCAGTAGAAACGAGAGTTAGAAGCTGTTTTTAGAACTCTGCTAATTTGTGTGAAACCAAAAGGAGCAAGAATAGTCAAAGTCAACTGAGTTTCATGAAATTTCCATCTCCATTCTGCAGACTTGGGGTTTGGACGAGGCTCAGTTTTAAGGTGCTCCATGTAATGATTGCTGCACAGGCTAAGCCCTGGTTCTGCGCAGTTTCAGCACGGTTTAAACCCATCATGGAAATCAATGGATCAATGCAGGACATTACCAAAGCAACGCACAGAAAAGAAGCCAAGGACCCCTGGAATTTACTGGGATGTTGCTCGTCTAACCAGAGTTTGCATGCTTTAGTCTAATCCGTTAGAACATTGTATTGACCCTGACACTAAACCTCTGGAAACCAATGAGCAGAGCAGCTTGGATAAGCTTTGCATTCAGCTATACCAAGGAAAGCACCAATCCTTCATATTATAAGAGGAAAGAAAATGGTAGAGAAGCTACGTCTATGAGAGAAATGTTAAAAAATATCCTTGTTCTATTATTCCTTTCAAACATGAACTACAAAATTCATTTGGTCTTTATAAGCAAACTATCTATGAGACTTTCATATGCATGAGTCATGAATATTGCATTTAGGCAGGTTCCTGCCACATTATTAATAGGCATTCTGTTTATACCCACCAGATTTGATGGAAAACATTGCTTGCTCTGTCAGTAATACACAAGAGCTAGCTGGCACCCTTGAAATAAATGCTGCTTGATGTAAATTGCTTCAGAGCTAGACCTAGAAAATATTTATTCAAGGCCTTGCAACAATCTGTTTGGATAAACTGCAGCTAGGGAACATGTCACCTATAATGGTGCTAAGCAGAAGTTCCAGCTAAATCATTTTAATGGTAATATAAGCTATGCTAGCAAAGAACCGTTTCAGAGTTTGCAAGCTACGCGTCTCCTTATGTTTAAGGAAAGCTGATTTGTCATTGAGCACTATACCAAGAATATCACATCTGGTATCACCAGGCTACAGCAAAGCTATTTTCCAATGTTTAGAACACCTAGGACATAGCCTTATTGCTATCACTCATTTGTTTCTCTTGAGATAGTCGCCTGAGGAACTAATCCAAGAGTGACTTAGAGTCTGCATGCAATGAGGAGGGAGATATGGATGCAGGGAATCACAGACAGGGTACTAGGCAGGAAGAATCAGGTGGGGACAGAAGCCTGATGTCTCTACCAGGCCATATCAGGGTGTAACTAGCCACGTGGCACACTAGTTATCAGTCACTGTGCCGTGATCTGTGGGAAAGATCACTGTTTTTGACTGCTTCTAAGCTTGATTCAGCAAAAAGCAGATACTGAGCTATCGAGGGTGGCAAAGCCTAGAAAACGGTGAGCAGAGCAAGAGAAAAACTGTGGTGACCTACCATACCATGGCTCTGGATAGTCTTTCCTCCAAAAAGACCCAACAATACTATCTGTAGGCAAACTTTCACTTCCATCAATTACAAACGGGGTCACAGGGTTGGACAAGTCCATGAAACTTAGTCACGTCTCCAAATTTTATGCAATGATGTTACCTCTCATGGGCCTACCCCATCTCATGCAGACACGTGGCTTCTGCAGGGCTATTTGCTCCTTTCTGCTCTCCCGATTTTCCTATTCCCCATTGTCTTTAATTCATTGTCTCCTATAAAACTGATGGATGATCTTGGCAACTTTGCCCTCCTTAAACAAAGTGGGAATTAAAAAAAGAGATGTTTTGCCAGGCAGATTACAAGAGACAATTCTCTGCGAATCTGAGATATAGCAAACCATGAAACTCCTGTGCCCTGTTATAGCTCCCCTTTAACCAGCAAAAGGGCACATAAAAGACAGTGCTGTCAAGGAGCAACCAAAGGCCTGTAGGTAATGTACCCGTGTTGAAGAAAGAACATTTTTAAAAAGCTAGATCACTGTGCTCCTTAAGCTCTCTTGTATTCTCCCTGTAAATCTGGCCACACTCACCATGACTGATCTAAAATATTCCATTTTTAATTAGTTCCAGGCTAGCAAATGTGATTGCTACATCTGCACGACATAGCAGTGCCAAATCAAAGTCTGAAGCTGATGAACGAGTACTGCACAGTTTAAAGATCTGTTGAAGGAGAAAATCGGGCTACTCCGCTCTTGAAAATTCCTTTTGGGAAGTTTGGAACAACAAGGTCCCCACCTCGATCCCACGGCCCCTTACAAAATGAGCAGCTGGGGGATATTTTTCACCTTCCCCCATATCGAAAAAGCCAGCTCGTCATAAAAGTTCTGCTATTCGAAAGATGCTTTTCTGCAGAGACATGACCAGTAATGGTATCTGCAGGCTGAGGAGTACCATGGCTCACAAAAATTGCATAGCACAATGTCAAGCCCTGAATTGTTTTCTCACAGTGGCAGGGATCACAAAACACCACCTGGAACAATCATCCCATTTACTCCCAGGTGATAAGCTGTATTTCTGTCTCTCATCCCTCTTCTACACCGTAAATTTCATCCTCTCTTGATAGTTTGTAATTTGTTGTGATCTCCTTCTCTCTGTCAGAGGCATAAACTATTAATAATAACATGATCTAAATGCTCATCAGAGGCATATTGTCCTGATACCCAAGTGCGTCCTTTTCTCCGTAAATATATTTTCCTTAGCCTGGCCTGACAGCTCTGTTAAGCAGACACTTGAAATGCATGGCACTTAAGGAGAAAGTTAAAGAATTCTTTGAAAAACTGTCTTATATGGGTGACAATAACAACATGAAAAAGAATGCATCACTACTAGTGAAGCATACAAGCGCGACTGACAGAGAGACTGATAGACTGAGAGATAGCTGCTTGTATTATACTGTGGAATTTTATGCTAACTGAAACGAACGTTTTTGTGGTTCACAGAAATCATTGCTGTCTTTAATTAGATGTCATGACCAAAGCTATCGTAAGTCTGTGCATGTGCTGTTCTCCTCTTTTTCCTTTTATAAATGTTACGCGTTACTGCTTTGCTCTCTTGAGAGCAAGGCTGAAACTCTTTCACAAGGACTAGGAGGCTCAATCTAAACCACTGCAAACTGTGGCTTACATAAATCTAACCATATGCCCTTTTGGAATGTCTCTTATATCTCAAACTAAAGGTTTGTGTACAACTGTTCATACTTTCAAGTCTTAGATCCAAAATATAACACTCTGGATGGCTCCAGATTTCATCAAAGCTGATCACCAAATCGTTTTGTTTGCAACAGACTAGGACTCTCTTCATGAGCAGACCCTAAGGACAAGGCAACGATCTCTGATTTGCTTGCAAAGAGGCACCAAGGCAGAGTGTAAGCCTGGAGTTGGAATTCCTAGGGCAGAATTATCTGGAGCAGAAGTGCCTGTCTTTTCCCGAAGAGTGGGAGACTCTGGGCAGCTGGAAAGGAAGCTGCTGTTTCTGCCTGGCCTTGTCAGGATTAGCAGTACCTACCTGGGCTCTGCAGTGTTGACCATAGCTGTCAATGGAAACTAAACACATTTCAATGTGGCTGCCAGCCAAAAACACAGAACCTGCCAAATAGTAAACACAGAAGATCTGCCTAGTTTCAAAACCATTGTGCCACCTCCGTGAGAGGAGTGTGCTTATAATTCCATCAGGAGCCAAGAACTGCCCGTGCCAATTCCTAGCTGATAGAAAGGACCTTCAAAGCACTATCCAGAGCTCGGTCTATGTGCTATCGGATCCTTTGTCACTAACTTGAGTCTCCAGATTTTTTTTTTTAAATAATCTTTCCCAGAATGTACCTAGTTCAGAGTAGTCTTTGTTCAGCAAGCAATAAGATTACTAAAATGCATCACACACAATCAAAGAGTTCAATCAAATATCATGCCAAGTGGATTTAGGTTTCTGGAATTGGTGTCAGTTTTTGATACCTCTCTTGGGAATAAAAGGATTAAGACTGCGCAATTAATTAATAGGAGAATTTCTTCTTGGCAAAACCATTACCCAAGGGAAAAGTTACCCATAAACTATAATGCTTAAGTGTATATGATAGCCATCACATGGTGGTTCAACTTAACAAAAAAGAGTATTGACTAGGAAAAGCCCTCTAATTTTTAAACTTGAGATGATACTGGATGAATTATGTCTGAAACAACAGTGATGATCTAAAGAGGTCTCAGAAGATAGAAACAGACTGCTCTTTCCCTAAAAGTTTTGGTACTTTTGGCATTTGAAATAGAAGATCTCAAAGCTGCTTGGGCTAGAAGTGAAGAAATGAAGCTCATTTAAGGAAATACTTTCAAGCCATCTTCAGAGTCCTCCAATACAGGACTTGGCTCTAATCTTTGGAATTTGAATGCAGATAGTTTCTATTTCCTGACGAGCAATAGGAAATAGCTAAGGGATCACAGGTGTAGTGAGGAATGGTGAACAATAAGCAGCCCATAAGGATTATGTAAGCAGCCTTGCACAAACAGCTGAGGTGATGATATTAAGATAAGACAAGACTTATTTCCTGGCATCACAAGGCCAGGGGCCAGGACTTTGCACTTCTAGAGAGGTTTCCCTTTCTTTTTTAACTTGGTTTGTAAATCATCCTTAAAACCTACAACAGGAAGAAGTATGTCTTTAATTTTACATTTAAAATGGAAGCCAAACAAGGATGCCAGAACACATTCTTCTGCATTTAACTAACTTTGGTAAAGCCTATCACAGCCATGTTTTCCTTTGCCAGAGACATCCGCTTGCCTTTTCAATTAGGCTTAGATTCAGTCCAGAAATGGGCTAGTGCTTGGCCTAAATAGGACTCACATGTTCCAGCTTTCACCATTATTGCTTCAGATCTGGGCTGTGAAAGTCTGATATGACAGCACAATGGGACAGGTAGATCAAGGGAAAGAAATATTGAGATACTAATAACAAAACACTCAACATCATTCCTTGCCTTTCATTCTGAAAGCCCTTAAAGCACGTTACAAATTGGGATTCTTACCAGTTGAAATACAGCCACCTCAGGAGCTCGGGGAGGGAGGAGGGCAGAGAAAGATGATGATGTTAACATCGGCCCAACAAAATAATTTTTAAGCGGAAAAAAAGGAAAACCAATGCACCAAAAGACTTAACAACACACAAGACACTAGGATTCTCACTTCTTCATCTTGATGCTTCCATGATGCAGGTAATAGCTCCAAGATTCATAACTCAGGATGATTTCAAAGTGATCTGGCAGCTCATAGGGAGTAAAATATTACATATGACTGATAGGTATTCTTCACTGAAAGCTCCCCTGCCTTCCCTGAGCAGATCAGCACCGGTTGGCTCTGATAGCTTTTCTCCAGGGCATAAATCCAATATGAAATCTCAATTTGGGAATCATCCGGCTGTAGCAGGGAGTCACAGTCAGCCTGACCTCTCTTAACTTTCTGAATGGGAATTGCATCTTTAAGGAGGGAACAGAAGCAGAATCACTACTGTAAGACATTTTTCTACCCCCACATACCTTTACAGCAAACGTCTCCTCCAGACATAGACACTTACCATCTGTCCCTCCATTTGAGCATGACGGGCAATGGGGACATGGTACATTTGACAACAACCAGAAAAACAGGTTGGCAGTCTCTAGACTTGCCCACCTTCTCTCGGCAGCAGCCTCAATTGCTGTTTTGTTTTGACACATGTTTCCAATAAAAACACAAGGTTCTTATTGACAAGAGGAATGCTGGACCCAACCACTGGCATTTCAGAGCAGCCACAAATCCCACTTTCTCCAGGCCCCTGAGGGTCAATTCCATGTGGCAAGAATCCCTGCTTTCTAAGGACTCGTGTTCTTCCACAACTAGCCTTGTTATCTGGAGAACTACTGTCAACTGAGACTGACCTTCTATTATTTAAAGAGCCATTGTCAACTCAACTATACTCCATTTACATACATAAAATCAATAATCTCTTTCCCATTACCTCTGGTATGTCTGTTTAGATGCTGCTTTGAAAGGCTGGATATGAGCAGTGGTTCTTTACAGTAGATATCTCGAAGAGATGCTCTGGTGACCCATGCAAAGTCCAGGTAACATTGCTGGAGCATCCTTAGATTCACAGATTGCCTAGAGGCCAGAGATATTGTCCTCAAAGCTGGCACCTACATCTCACGGGTTTTCAACTTCCTTCTCCCTTTCATAAAAGTGAAACCTGTTTGCTACCCGGAAAATGATTTCCTCCTGATGCAGAAAAGTGCTCTTCCTGTAACTTAGCAAGAGACACAAGTTAATCCAAGTCAGTTTGGTCAAATTGGGAACTGTTCCGGAGAACTGTGGTTCACAACTTGTGTTATAAATGCCAAGCAATCAGTGCACTAAAGAGGCAAACTCTAGTCACTAGAAAGTTTCTCCCTTTCAGTGAGGACCAGGAAAGGTTATGAGGTTCCCCCTTCAGAAAAAAAAAAAATCCTTTTCAGAAGGTTTGTACAAAGTCCAATGGTCGGAGGGACATCAAAGCCCTCCATACTCGAAGCTCGAAGCTCAGGTAGAGGGAAATCCCAGCTGGCTCCATCTATGCATCTATTCAATTGCACAAAAATGCAACCTGCAAAACCTCCCCACAAAACCATAATGCTGCCATTAGCCCCTATCTGTTCAGAAGCCATCAAGGAAAGATTAAGAGGAAATTTATCCCAAATTAGCTAGTATATCTCCAAAAATAGCACATAATCCTAACAGAATAACCAGGAAAGGGCATTGGCTCCTATCCATCTCCTGCAAAGGCAAGAAGGAAGATTGTATGTACAGACTCCTTTATTCATGGATCTCAAAGAGATGATCCATGTGCTAGGAATCAACTCTACATAGGGAACAAGGAGTATAGTCAAAACAATTGATATCATGGGCCTTTTACTCCCTCTTTCTAAACAAGCAAAGTAATGATTACATCATGGAATTTACTTTTCAAAATAAATTCTGTTCCAAATCCCCCAAACAATGAAATGAAAACAATCATTAAAAAAAAAGCAGTTCCTGAGACACACAAGTGTTAAATGCCTGGAATTTCCCCGTCCTCATGCTTCATCATCACAGTGATAATGGAAGCCTGAACCAATTTTTTTCAGCCATCAAGTCAGGCTCTCGGGAGAGCACCTCAGTTCATTCGCTGTCCTGCTTTGATGCACTCCACAATCTCACAGGCAATCGGGCTTCAGCGGGAAAAGCCAGGCTCAATGTACAAAAGGCAATGGGCTCCCTTCCTAGGAAGCTAATCAAAACCACCCAGTGTCAGTGAGGGAAGATAAAACCAAAGATCCAGCAAATAACTAAATAAATACAATTGCTACCCCTTAAACAACCTTGTCACTGAAACACACAAGTACACAGATAACTTGATCCTCCTTCTGAGCAAACACACGGTACATATTTAACTTGACAGGTTTCTCAAGCCTAGTATTCCATAGTTTTCCATACTGTCCTCAGCAGGACACGGCTGGAAAATAATATCTTCTCTAACTCCACTGCTTCCATCCCCCACTTTTTTTTCTAGTAATCATCCATATTATTAATAGGAGACAGCTGGTTCCCATTAATGTTGGGAAAAGTGGTCTATCTCAGGAATTATGGTTTAAATTGGCTTGTAGTCTGGGGGAATTAGCCATCTGCACCTGGCCAGCATGGATATTTTCAGCCATACTAATCATAAACAGGGCTTTGTTCTGGTTGTGTCCACTTGGGTCTCTTGCTCTCTTTTTCTTCCCCCTTAGAGAGGGAGAAAAAAAAAGTGGGGGGGAAAATAGGGAGGGGGGGAAGGATCCTATTAACCCTTTCACAGAACTAATCAAAAACATGTTGCTGTGTTAGCAACTTGCATTATATTTTGCATTTTTAACACAGTACATCATTTGAATTTGAATGCAGCCCAGCACAAGTCCTGCAGCTTTTCAGAGGCTGAACAAAACTGGCAAGAGGAAGAGTCAGTTGTCTGGCAAGACAGCTGTGATTTAGCAATATCTTTATGACGTTCACAAGAAACGTAACACAATGTGGGCAGGAAGGGCTGCACACCAGACTGCAGTTAGAGAGAGATGGAGAACTGCAGTATTTAAAGCTGAAACACCAGGACATTGCAAATTGCTCTCAAGAACATGTTATAATATATGGGGAGCATAGGTTAGGTTTTTGATTCTTTTTTCTCTCCCAATTAGCATCCATGTTTGGCAAAATGTTTGTGTTTATCCAGTGCTTCCAGGCCAAGATAAGAAAAAAACATTCAAAGGTGAGTAAAAATAAATGACATAATCAGGTCAGACAACTGCTGTCTTTGTCTCGCGCACTTGGCAGAGCAGATACGAGCTCTCTCCCATCCCTGAACTCTGCAAGGAATCCATCCATAATTGTAGCTCCAGCAATAAGAGATTTAGAATTGACCCAGAACTTTGACCACTTTTTTAATTATTATTATTTTAACAGATGAATCTTTGTGTAAATTTGAGAAATATTGGGCTTCTCTCCACATCTGTCTTCCTGCCTCAGTTATAATTTGCCAGTCCTATCATATTCAGAAAAGATAAAGACAAAATGTGGAAGGATTGGTTCATCGGCAACTATTAAAGTGATCTAGTCATGATGTCTGGCTTGAGAGCCACTAACTACCAAATGCTGGAACCCGGGAGGCTCTGCCAAGGGACTGCTCAGTCAGGATAAATCAATTCTCTCCCTGCGTGTCCTCCACTAACTTCTGTTTAGACTGGATACTGACACTATAGATGTTCACATCAAAAACTTGTTCATACACAGATACTACGTGTTGCCTTGCAAAGTCATAGTCCAGCCAGAAGGAACAAGATGAAATACATGCTGCAATCTGACAGCTACAGCCTCATCGTTATTTTCTTGGACAAAGCATCACCTGCTCTAGTGGTACCTCCTGAGCAGCGCTCTGAGGTGGCAAAGCCTATGCTGTGCTACAGACACAGCCTCTCTCCAGTCCTTTCTACTAAATCCTCACCTCTGGATACTGGTGTTGCAGGCACAAGAAGTCTCATTCTCCCCCGAGGCGAATAGCTGGGACTCATGGGCTTGTTTGCTTGCTCGCTGACTTTGCATCTTGCGCCTTTGTGCTTCCAGGATCTAGCGAAATAAGAAACAGAAACATCTCATGTGCGAGCCTGCTGCCGTTCTATTTGCAGCTTTGCTAGGATTAGAGAGTGCCAAAATCTCAGAAAGAAGCCTGGATCTTCCAGGCCAATTTAAAGTCTCAAGAGGCCCAGATAGTTTGGATAACCTACAGACAAGCGTTGCAATTTATGGGAGCGTATCCAAACCAAACTCTGAATCAAATCACTCACCCATCAGAAACTGAAACACCTCTCAGAACAAGGTGTGCTGCCAAGTCCTAACAACCAGCTGGCTGGTCCAGGTGGGGCCAGGAGTGGAGATGGGGCAAGGTCAACCGTGGGGTGGACTTCTGGAGTTGAGGCTTGGAAAGGGGGAACAGTCACCCCTTAATTGAACACGAGCAAATGGGCAGCAACAGAAAGAAACTGAGCAAAAGGGAGGCAGTTTTTAATAAGAAACACTGTGAAACCAGCTCAGCTGCCGCACACTGATAATTCACGAAAAATGGGAAGAGTGCTCAAATCACAAAGAGAAAGAATGAAAAAAACACCTGCAAGAACAGGGCCAGTATAGATGAATCCCCAGATTTCACTAACGTTGTTGTTCAGGAAACAGTTGATTGCTGACTTGGCTCAGAACACCTATGCTGTATCCTCCACACAATGTCACTATGCAGAAGACTTCTTTAATTTTGGTGAACTCCTAAGAGATTACGAAGACAGCCACAGATTCCTGGAAATGAGATTTCCCGCATCTTCAGGGAATTTAGATAATGACGCCAGAATAATGAATTTCACACAAGAAAGGTATATTAAAGGAAAAAAAAAAAAAGGAAAGAAGTGACTGATCTGCAATAACCAAGAGAAAAGGCACCTGTATGCCCAGATGTGTCTGTAATAGAGCTGTGTACAGTATCCATGATTTAGACACAGAATTTAGACAAAAAACTCCCTTGGTATAAAATGTGTCTCAAAACACAGGTAAAACTCCCTTAGAATAAAACCATGGCTTCCTACTCTAAGTAAACCCACCCTCAACAAGTCCACCCAGACCTTCCACATGTTCTCAGTCTGCCTCTCTTCCTAACTTAGGTCCCCAGAGCCAACCTTCAGAGTAATTACTGCACTGCCTGGTGCACTGCAGACCTTGTCTCCATGTGTAACCTGCCTGGGCAGTTGTGCTTCTCTGCGACACTGCAGATCACAAAGCCCAGAACAAAGAGCACAAGAGTCAGGGACAAAGCTCCCCAGCTGAGGAGATCCAGCTGTGCAAAAAACTTAGAGAGGAAATGAGACAAATCCATGGTTAGGCACCTTGGGGAAACAACAAAAACCCTTCCCTTTTTCCATCACAAGCAGGATAATGTTTGCAGCGTCACCAGCCCTCCACATCTGAAGGGCTCTCTTAAGGCATAAAAAAGACAAGAAGCAGACACATCCCAACCTTACTTCTGATGGCCTCTATTTTTTTTTTTTTTCCTCCCAAGGAACGTTCAGATATTATATCGCTATGATAACCAGGAGGATAAGTCAAAAGGGATAAAGGTTCAAGAACAAGGAAAAATACTAACTGGAAATATTTCAAGAGGTTGTGGAATTGCAAAGGTCTTTAAACCTTCACAGGAGACGAAGTGAGACTTGGGAGTACACAGACAAGGGAAGTATTTACAGAGATTAATTTCTGTATCATAGTTGTGTAAAGATCCACTGGGTTTAATGTAGTACATGAAGATTTGCAGAAAGGCAGAACAGTAACCCAAGCTAAGGGCAGCGCTAACAGAACGGGATCTGGAGAGTATCACCAGGTCCTTGTTAAAGACCTTGTCTGACTGAGCCCTGCCTCTGATCTCAGCTCTGTGCTCCAAGTTTTTCCAAACTTAATATCTCCCTTCTGCACTGAAATCTAGCCCCTTCAGCTTCTTTCTTCTCGAGAATAAAAGCCTTAAAACTTATGCCCATAACCTCAGCCCTTCCCAATTCAAAAGATGCTTCTTCCTGGACATTGCAAAAATCATCACTGCTTTCAGATATTCTTTTCCCAAAGCTGCACTGTCTTGGCACTAGATACAAGTATCTGCATAGCTGTAAATGAATTAAAACCCTGTCACCATTAGCAATCACATCTAGATTCCTACATACCCCTTCTGTGATACTAGCAGAGCCGTCCTCTTTTTCCCTTGTGAAACCACCCATCACCAAACAAGGTTTGCGCTCCTGCAGGCACTGAGACGGAGGAGGGAATGAGCCTCATGGGGATCCAGTGACCTGCGTTTCTCATGTGAGACTAATCTGACACTGAGAATTGTAGCTATTTGTCTTTGCTTCTTAGTCCCCACTCTCCTTACAGAGAAACTGAGCTGACAGCTTCAGTCTTCTTCAGATACCTGTGCCAGCTCTGAGCTTGGGGTAGAGCTGTCACGCTGGTGAAGAAATCCTTAAGACCTGTTCGAGGGAAAGGAATACAGCATTCCCAAGCTTCCAGTAGAAGCACTTGGCCTTAAATTTCAAATTGGTCATGGGGAGATAAAAACATGGCAGTGATTTGACTGGGGGTGAGTATTTTAAAGAAATAGCAAATAAATGATTCAGGGTGCTGGTAAAACCCAGATGATAAAGCAGAGATTTCAAATGAACCTTAGTGGAGATGAAGAAAGGATAAAAGAGAGAAGGCAATCCACATACATATGGGCTAGCAGGGTTTTTTACTTTGGCTTTGTTGGGATTTTTCATTTTGCTGCCTATGTTGAGTAAAATTTGAAACAAGAAGGTAATAAGTTGATGAATTCATGAAGCCTGACATTATTCTCTGTTATGACAAGAATATCTCAGCTTTAAAGCAAAGACAGATGGGCCACAGCTCAGCAGCAGTGACAGACTGCCACAGAGAAGAGTTTAACCATTGAAATCAGGGTGGAAGTATTAAGAACCAAGACCATCAATGACTCTTACAATCACTGATGGCCTCTGCATTATGATGAATAAATACAATAGGTAAAGCTGTTATGTGCACCCTTAATTAAGAACATAAAGCAAATAATTTTAAGGATTGGGAACACCTGTAAAAATGTATTTTTTTCTATCTTATTCCTGAAATCCTGACTTCCCCTCCTTTGTGGTGAATGTGAAAAACTAATTCATGCAATATTCTGGGTTTTGCAGACTGAACTTGTACCCCTCCAGACCAAGCCAGGGTAGAGCTGAGACCTGTGAGATGTTGGTTCTGGGCATAAAAAGACTTCACGTCACCAGCTCTCTCAGTTAAAGGTCTCTGAGAATCAAAAGCTCAACATGACGCTTGGTTCTCGTAAAAAAATGCGATCTTGTAGCAAAATAAATAGAAGAAAAAGCACAAAGACCTAATTCAGAGAGTACATTTCATTATGGGAATAGTAGGTGTTTGTCTTATAGACCTTAAAGTAGCTCATATACTTTACTTGAACCTGATTCCATTAAAACCCTGCAGGATAATCATATTTATTTGTTTAGTTTTCCACTTTGTTCAGTTATCCCTGCTTAAATCTAAGCCAAATGTTGTACTAAAAAAACATGGATGTACATGTTTTTTGATTTACTAGGAGGAGTAAGAAAATAGGTTACAACAGCCAAGACCAGAGGTCCTCATTTGTAACCATTTATCCTCATGTAGTTAAAGGTCACCCACAAATTACAGACTGCGGATTCTAGCACCATTTTGTGTATACAAATATACGTATATATTTACAGCTGCTACATTCTTACTTTCCACAGTGTGGTGCCCAACGTTTCTGCTACAGCTTGAAACGGAGCTGCCACACAGGAAGGTGGATGGAGTCTGTATTTCACATAGAGGAACCTTCTGCATTGGGTGGAACTGGGATGGGAGGAAGAGAGGTGACAATGGCCAAATCAGTGGTGTCTGCTGTGATTTGGGGGCTAAATGGGGGAACAACCCTCAAAAGACAGTCCATTAAGAAATCATTCACCTAAAACAGAAAATCACGTGACTTGTAACTTTTCTTAAAAGGGAGGTGAAATTGGATCAACAACCTCAAGCTCCAAACATTGTGCAAATGTCTTAACACTAACAGGGTTTTTGAAGAATATAAATCTGAGGGAATATTATTTGCATTGCATTTTACGATGCTTCAGGCTTAACTCTCTTTCAACACTTCCCTGCAGCTTGTAACATCTGAAAAAATGAAAAGCTGGCATCGAGACGTGACTCCAGGAATCAACACTTAAAGAGAAACAGCAAATACCATGGGAGTAGTCCTAGGACTATGAAAAGGAGCAATAAACCTGTGCAAATTGATTACCCAGCAAGTTCATATTGTTGGAGTATATAAAAGAGCAATTTGTAGTCACCTATATATAAAAAAAAAGTATATATCAGATTAAGTAGATGGTGTGTTATTGGTCACTTAGCACTCCTGCAAGTGAGAAGTAGCCTCTAGATTATTTATAATTGCCATTTAAAACTAACCTTTGAAGCTGGTCGTTCTTTGCTTAAGGGTTGGTCAAGATGACCTTTAGAGGTTGTTTCCAGTCTGAACTATGATTCTGTATTTTGCCAAATACTTATTTTCAAATGGAGGGAAAAAAAAAAAAGGGATTTTTCAAAATGCACAAAGGAGACACAATTCTCTTTGAAAAATGAGAGGTGAGAAGAGTTCAGAGTTTGTAGGTTTTGCAATTTAAATGGTATCCTTCCCTCAGAAAACTTCCTGCAGTTTTAATATTTTCTTTGCAGTTCTTTGCTAAAATTACATAACCCCTTCCACTTTTCACGCTCCTAGGTCAGGTTTAGCACAGGGTTGTTTGCTGCCGTAGGGGACCGCATACACTGTGCAATATCAGAGCCCTTTGCAGTAACTACAAGCTGCCTGCGTATCTCTTTGACATAGGTCCCAAGAAACTACTCCAGCTCCTTCTCTGCTCATTATATTTCTAGTCAGACTTTTCATGAAAAGGCACAACAACCTTCCTTGATCTCTACATGCAACTGGGGTTTTCTTGCAGACTCAACTGCCCTACACACTTTCCTCAGAAAAAAAATAAATGGAGAAAACGCCTCACCTTGGAGTTCTTTCAAAAGGAGATTTACGTCCTTTAGAAATCACCCTTTCTGTTCTGGTTTCACATGGCTCGCGCTCAGCTCTCGCTTTGCGCTTTCCTTGCTCCTGCCCTCTGTTCTTGCTCAAATGCAACAGTCCCAAGAGATTACAAACAAGTAGGTCAGAGCGTGGTTTAGCAGCACAAACCAGTGCATGGGGTGTGTGACTGCATCTGCCTCACGCTGGCAATGCAAGTGCTATGAGAATTTGGGGTTGGGGGTAAATATAGGTAAATATATCACACTCCACCCCAAAGGTGAGAAATCAAAGCACTTCTCGCACAGGGCAAATAGAAAAGAAATCAAGCGCCGCTTCCCCCGGCTTTCTGCTCCCTTAGAGAATCACACAAGTACAAAAGCATGAAAACAATAACCCCAGCTGCAAGAGCAATGAAGCAATTTGTTAGGGAGATGACATTTTTAATGAGAAACACTTGCTGGAGGAGAACAAAAGGCCCTGTTTGGTCAGAGAGATGCTCTTGATACTCTTCTGAAGTGCATGAAAAAGTAATTTCATTTAAGCGTCATACACAGAGCAGCTGAATTTCCTGAGGCTCCAGATGTTGTCCCGTGCAGATGCTAAACAAATGAAACTCTGTCCTGATAAAATGCAAAAAGGAAAAAAAGCTCCTAAAACAAAATCCATGCACCCAACTATTTTTTTTAAGATGTAAAAAGTGGGGCAAAAGAAAGTTCTTAAAGCCAACACTATTTTATTGAACATAGGTTAAACTGGCTTTTAACTCTTAATTGCCCTATAAGATAATTGAAGGAGGAGAATCTGGATTTGCAAAATTTCTGGCTCTGTCATGCCTTTTTCATGGCTTTGCACTCATTCTCTTTGACAGTTATCTGGCTGTGATTACAGGTTTTTTTGTTGGTTTGGGGCTTTTTTTTTTCTTAGGAAGCAGCAGATTCTGTGAGCTTTAATCAGACCAGAAGTTACTGGAACTTTCCTTGGGTAAGTGAAGGATTCAGAATCAAGAGCTAAGAAATATGATCAATATTTCACTGAAGAGCTTGCATAGGAAGGCACAAACACACTTCACAGCACACACACACACAAGCTTATTTCCTGAGTTTGGACAAAAGCTGGAGATTCAGAGCTGCAGTGAAGCTTTGATAAAAGAGATCACACCAAATCAGCTCTCATGTTAACAAAGACTAATGAAATATAATGACCCTGTACTCAGATACTTCATTCCTGAACTTTGGGATGGATGACCAAAGTAGATTTAGATGATTACTAGTATTTGCAAGTCCTACAGGGCCTATATAGGTTCTGATGTAAATTACGATAGCCTTAGGCCTGCTGGCTTATGCTCTATTTTTTTTCTGCCTTTTTAGGCTTCAATAAGTGGAGACTACTCACTCTTTCTTCCAAAGCCTAAGTCTCCTCCTGACACAGCATTATCCTTCTGCTAAGCAGAAGCAGATGGTGGATTCGAAAGCCCTGCAGGAACACAAGAGCATCCTGCCTCTCACAGGGGCCCCTGCCTAAGGAGCAATGCTGCCACAGACAACTTGGCCTTTGGAGAAAAAAAAAAGCCATAGGAGCCAGGTTTGTGATGCTGGTCCAGCAGCAGGTGGTACTGTGTAGTCAGCTTATATTGAACAAAGGGAGGATGGTGCTGTTTTAAAGTGGAATTTGGAAGAGGTGGATAGCATCATATCTAGTATGGTTTGATGGGTAAAGCTGAAGTACTGACACCTCCAAGCACACACTAAATGAGAAGGCAGAAAGCCAACAGTTCTGTCAGATAGAAATAAGAATGGAACTACGTTTTTAAAGAGAATAAAGTGTCTGCAAGTTATGGCAAGGTGTGGATGGAGCCTGTGTTTCTCAACCTGCAGAGAAGCTAGATGTGATGCCAGGAAGAGCAGAGCCTTCCCTAGCAGAGGGAGCAGGATGCTTCCAGAACAGCTGGTCTCACCAGTCAGAAAGGACTGCAAAGGTTTGCAAAACTTAGACAGGAAATCCCAAGAAAGCAAAGGACTGAGAAATAGCACCTTTTAACATTTATTTTTAAGAGATCTGATGTAGGTCAAATAAGCAAGTTTTATCAGCCAAACCTCATTCTTACATGACCTACAGTAAGTGTCAGCAAACTGGGTAACTGTCACTGTGCTGGCAGCTGTGAGCTCACACAGGAGCATTTTACTTTGTAGAAAACTGCTTGAAGCAACTCAACAGAAGTGCATTGACCTTAGAATGGAAAATCAGCTTCCACCGAATTATTGGATGATGAATAACTAACTCGAATTGCAACAATAGGTAATACATTACCAGCTTTTGTTTCACACATATGTTGCCAAAATAACACTTCTGCATATGCAGAGTGTAGTCAGTGAAACGTAGCTTCTTTAAGCATTTATGAGAGACTACTACAAGCAGTCAGTGCCCTATTTTATATTCCAAAGAGGTTTTCATTAAGGGTTGCCCCATCAGCATTCATCAGTATACTGACAATCTCCAAGTCTGGATTGTTAATGAGGAGGAAAATCACTGGGGTAGAGAGAAATTCAGCATACATAAGGTTTCTCTTGCACTCATTTCACCCAAGGATACACTATAGCAGAGAGGGCTCCACCCTGATGGGATGCGGGAGGTTTAATCACAAAGAATTTTTGTTTCTTTAGCAGAAAAGCCATCGGTGCAACTGAGGAAATCCTCTGTGGTGTCACTGCTTGCTCACTTATTCTCCATTGGGGTTTTCTTCCTTCTCACACCAAACAGGCACCAGGTTGTGGAAACTGGTGTCACCTTAATGGGAAGGAGTAACACAGAGTACTTTTTGCTACTCTCCTCCCCAGGGGCAGTGCAGAATGGACTCTGCTTCATGGTGACTTACAGACACTGACCAGTCACTATAACCCCCCATTTCTTTGGGCTTTAAGCAGTCATGGTAAGAAGTAGATGTTGCAGAAACATTAGTTTTAATCACCACATCATGCAAGCTCTACTATTCTGCTCAGCTATTCTACTGCCAGGATCTTTGGAGGTTGCTCCCTGGAGCTCTGCCCCTCCATCAGTAGCTCTCCAGGCTGGGTTTGCCCACAGGCATTAGCAGCTAAGGCATGACACAGAAAATTGTTGGTGTTTTCTCTCTGTTCCTCGAGAACTCACCAATTTGGAGGGAACACAAGGAGCGGCAGTCAGCCAGGGAAAGCACATACCCTGCCTTAGCTCTTTTCTTTGCCTGCACCAACAACAAATGCTGCCATATGAGTCACGACAAAAAAAAAAAAAAAGAAAAAGAAGAAAAAGAGAGATGGGAGTGGTGGTGGATGACTGAGGACTTCAGGGCAGTAAGAAAGCCAGGTGAAAAAAGCAGCATATTTTCAAGGATGAGCAGTGCTAACACCATTCCCATGCAAAAACTGCTAGCAAAGTCCTGCTGCTGGGACTAAGCAACACACAGTCCTACTGCAGCCCCATGTTGTCCCTCCTCTGCGTCATTTTCCTCAGTAATCCCAGGATCATCTGCATGACAGATGCTAAGTCTTCTTCATCTGACACAAGCCAGCAGAGATGGGTTGCGTTAAAGCACATCAGTTGCCAAGTGCTATTTGGTGCTTACGCAGTCATACTGCGAGGGGAAGCTGGCAGAAGGACACATCTCTGAGCAGCAGAGATCCAAACTTACCTTGTGGTTAGGCAGAATCCAGGGGATGGAAAGGTGTCATCAGAAATAACCCAGGGTTCAAACTTCCATGTGTCCATATCCTTCTTTCTAGGGATTTTTTGGCCTTCTCAGGACTTGATTTGACATTTAAAAACAAATAATAAATCTTCTGGAAAGAAATATAAAATAATTCTTTAAAATTATCTTAGCTGCCTCATGGACTGCTAAGTGAACATACTTATGTCCTTGAAAAAAAGCTGGGAATGATGATTTCCTCATTGAAGAACCCCATGTGCATTTTCATGGGTCATTAGAGATGGATAGCTCTAAAGGTAGTTTAAATCTTTCAAATCCCATCTTTAAGCAGAAGAGAAAAACAGGAGAAAGACAAAGGGAAAGGCAATAATGTGTGTTTGCAAGGCCACTAATGAGCTATTGTGGGTCATTACTTTTATTTCTAATAGGAATTTAAATTACAAACTGTTTTGAGAATCAGTTGTGTTAGGCATTGAGTTTATAATGAGTGTGACTGCAATTTTAAAGAGCTAATGTACAGCATGGTAGAGAAGCTATAAAAAGCCATGTTACATATTGAATTGTGCATACACATAATGACTGTATTATTTCTAGAAAATTAACTTTTTTTCCCCCTTAACTTTCCAGACTCTGAATCATTTTCTAATAGGATCTCAACAGGCAATAGTATTAAAAATGTGTTAGATGTTAACATCTGGGCCAGGAAAAGCATGACAATCTAGTACAGAGAATACAACTGGAGCATTCATCCAAGCCTGCCATCCATCTTTCCATTCTCTGTGGTGTCTCTCCCATTTCAGGATACATAAATTGAGTAAATCCTTGAAACAACAGCATTTAAATGAGGCAAAGACAACCTGACAACATTTACTTGCCAAGCAGGTAGGTTGCAGGTCCCAGGGAATTGATGCTCTAACTACAATCATCTTTCTCTCACAAATGGCAACTTGAAATGAGAAGTCATTTCAATAGATGTAGGTGGACTTAAAAACCAGCAATCTCAATCCATTAAAAGAAAAAAAGAACCCCAAATTCCCAGGTGTCAGGATTTTGACACTTGATTTTCATTCCACAGTGGAACAAAAGGAAGCCTTTCAATTATTTTCGTAAAAGCTTCCAGGAGAAAGAGATAAGCCAGAGTAACAAACTTGCTGACTGGGTAGGACCAGTAAACTGGGACAGCAACATCAGGAGAATTTGAAAAAGGGCCTGACTCCATGTCTTTGTATTTGATACAGAAGATTCGGTTTCAAGGTCCTTCTTTACATCAAACAAATCTGTTTATAGCTATAAGAAGGTCTGATCAGCAAAATTTATCCCTTTCTAGTCTTTGATGAAATGGCTTCTTTAACGGATCAATTTTCTGCTTTTTGTTGGTGGCAGCAGTGGGTTTTTTTGACCAACTCTAATCCTTGAGGCTGAGAAAAAATGAAATCCTGTTTTGAGCAGCACTAAATTCGCTATCTAGATTTAGGCCATCCATTTATCTCTTCTTATCTATCGCAGGAGGACAGATGAGCTCACATTGGGAAAATGAAAACAAAGTAACTGAAAGTGCCAGCATATTTTCAATATGCCTACTTTTATGGAGATAGCCAGAGCGATTAAAAATCAATCCCTCAGCAGCACAGGGTCAGCACAGCACATCCATCCTTGGATATTAGTGCACACAATTAAGGTCTGTCTTCAGTTCTGTGATGCAGATTGTCAAGAAAACTGTTAAGAAACTATAACTGTCTCTGAAGGTTTAAAATTGCCAAAGGTAATATAAAGACAGATGTGTAGGAAAGAGAAGGCATTTTAAAGAAATTACCACGGGAATTTTTGTATGCAGAGAATGTAAGTCAAATTACTATACTACGGTGTACTTCCACAGAGTTCAATATGCAACAGATAAAAAAGATTCCCCTCTCTATGGGATTCATTTGAGAAAACAAGATGCAGAATTTGAGTTTTGTGTAAAACTTCGATGGATCTTTAGTATTTAGGAATATTTTTGTTTTCTATACAGAAAGACCTTAAGAAAAAAAGGACAGGGTCAGACCTCAAGGCATTGGGGCTAGTGTCCTTATACTGCAAATATGTCACATCATCTTTCCACAGTGTGAGAAAACTTTATCATAAATGAAGCCGTGTGCTTCAGGGAATCGCAGTAAGAGGCTTTCCCACACGCTCATTCCACTGATGGTTGCCAGATTGCAAAGAGACTCACAGCAACCTGACCAATGTCCAACCTCAATGAAAACGTCTTGTGATATTTGTGGATGTCCTGCCCACCATGATGTCTACCTTTTTATTTTCACTCTCTTCTAAGTGATACCATAGACCATACGCTGTTTTGATTTATTTGCATTACAGTTGTCAGGAGAATCTCTACCTAATCTGAAATGTGAAAGACACTTGCTCAAAAGAATTTCCATCTAAACAAAGTAAAAAATAGAAAGGAAAAGAGGGGCAGAAAAGAAGGAACAAAAAATACTAAGCAAACAGAAAACATGTCTTCCACTTTTCTCCATAAAATCTCATGCCTCAGCAGGCCTCAAAATCCCTTCCAGGAAAAGGTCATTGTGCTTTTTGCTAATAAAATCAAAGATGCTGTTTTAGAGCTTGTCTATATTCATATATTTCCAAAATACTCTAGTTATTGTCTAATCCTTTCTTTCTCTAAGCAGACAAATGGCTATTGAAACATAACACTTCACAATGTATTGCTACTGCAACCTTGTAAATAAACTCTATTACAGGGCATCAAAAAAAATCCACCTCTAATTTCTTGCTTATCCCTATAGAGTTATGAATTGTTTGCCTCAGTCAAGCTGCATATAATTTTCCACAAGTGTTCTAAAGAAACACTTGTTTCTTTGAAGAAGAAAAAAAAAAAAAGCCTTAAAAGTAAAGACAATATTAAAACATAACTTCTTTTTCTCACAGGAACATTCCACTCATACCAATCAACTTACCCTGGATCCTTTGGACCGGGAAATCCCTTGCAGTCATTCACCTGTAGGGAGACAATATGAGAAGTTTGAAACTGGAAAAATATTCAAAATTCCCCTTCCCATTGCTAGGGTTTGCTTATATTTGAATGTGCCTTTTGGATGACCCCCCTCAAAAAATGCTAGTCCTTCTGGCAATCTTACAACTAATGCACTTCAGCAGCACAGTTCAAGCTCAAAGGGGCAAAATAACAGCTTGACAGGCAATGAAAACTTACTTTAGTTGTAATGCTTGAAACAAAGTCTAGATCAATCCATCACAAATGATTGTTGACCAGAAAATATAACCACAATGTCAATCTGAGGAAGTATAGAGCAAAAGACTAATAAAAACATGAGTGGCCGGATTCTTGAGCAACATGGTAAAAATCAATCCCCAGCAGAGGACCAAGGTGAGGCTGCAGCGAGATCAGATCTCAGCCAAGCAGAAGTTTTTAAGGTTACTACACTGTGTAGCTCACACAAAAGCATTAGGGGACATTATTAACACAGCATTCAGCTCCTGTACACTGCAGAACCATCAAAGCTTTGATGGTCTTTGAATTATGCTGCTGAATGAACCTTACATGATTTGGAAATCCAATACAGATGTGTAGGCATAGGTTTATCGCCCATCAAATTATAACCATCTCTCTAAAGTCCTTTCCAGTATATGTGCTTCCAGTCAGGCTGAGAATACTCTCAGACAACATGAGTTTAACTGAGTACCTTTTACGCCTAGTATAAAGAAATCTCTGTGTTTCTAATAACTCCAATTTCCTACAGAAAGGAAATTTGTTCAGTTTAGAATTGACTTCGGTAACGCATAACTGAATACCTTTTTATTATTATTATTGTTTTAACCAAGAGACAAAACAAGAGGGAGGAGAAGTTAAAGCTGTTGAGGATGAATGATGTTTAAAACATTTATTCCAAGGCTTCAGTATTTTCAATATCCCTATTAATAAGAGTGCATAAAATCATAAGTGTGAGGAGACAGCATCTGCAAATGGGACCACCCAGATGTTACAGGAGTTTCACTGAGTTACTATCTGAAAGTGATTATAAAAGTAAGGTGTGAGCACAGCAGTGCACGTGCATGTACTACGAATTTACGTGTAAGCACATCTGTGTTTTACGCTACTGCATATTACATCTGTTACTGACTGAAATTTTTCGTCAACAACTGTACTTTTGGCCACAGATTTGACCTCTTCATCTAATTTGCAGAGAAACTTCTATGTAAATTGCTCAAATTACTGTGAATCACAGAAAACACCAAGTATTTGCTTCTGTATTTTGTTTAGAATATTTTTGGAAAAACTCTAATTTTGGCTTGGAATTCTCATCTGAAATCATTCAGCCTTGTAATATTTCAGAAAAGCATTTATACAGAATTACTTTAAGGAAAAGAAGACCTGAAAAGGAGCAATAGAAATTTCAATTTGGCTTTAATTAAACATTCTATTGCAGATCCAGGAACATTAAAAATAGCTCATGGCAGATGGACTTGTGCTTAAATATTCAATCACAGGTTCCCTCCAACTGAACTATTTCATTAGCCATTTGCTCATAACAACATATTGCCGTACCACGACCAGCCCAATCAGTAGCACAGAATGTTTGAAACAGTTTAGAAAGATTTCACTGTGGGAGTAATGTACAGTACCAGTTTTCTTGTATTATTTTTACATAATTTCAAAGATTGGCGAGTTCTTTCCATAAACATCTCCACATCTCCAGGACTGAGAGATTTTTCAGAACCCGTTAGGAGCGCAGGGCTGCATTCACACTGTTGTCAAGAGGTAGAGGAAAGGCAAGATCTCTTCCAACGGCTGTTGCACACTCCTGGATATTAATTGTCCAGGACTGTTATATTTTCTAATATTATAGTCCAGCTAAGAGGAGTAGAACAAAAATTTATGTTAGACTAGTAAAGATTGTCTCCCTGGAGTCTCTCTGATATCTATCCATTACAGGAGAATTCTCTGTCCATTCTCATGACTTCTTGGATGGTTGTTTATGGGGTACGTTTCCCTACTGAGGAATCTCAAAGTATAGCAAAGCTTGATCAAAAAACTGGTACATCTTTCTCTCTGATCCCCTTTCTAGTCTCAGCTTTGCCTAGACTGATGAAGAGACATGGGTTTTGTCTGTGGACTTTTCTATAACTTTAATTTGTCAACTTTAACAAAGAAGCTCTTGAACAGAATTTTTTTATGATGGCATGGATGTGCCATGCAAACCTCTGGCTCACCAGTTCTTCTGGAAAATGGCAGTTTTGCTTTGAATTGCTCCTTACAAAACGGGTTTTGCTCACATTTGGATAACTAAGAATAAAAAAGTAAGAAAGAAGGTAAGAGGAGAGAAAGAACATGGGTTGCATAGACCGAAGCACATGAGACTAAGAACAAAATTGCTTCTCCTAATAGAGAGGACTGGTCTGCAGGAAATGTCTAAAGCCTAGGGTAGAAGAAGTCTGGAAGCAGAAGTAATTTCCACAGACCGAAGCAGCCAGACCTGGTCCTCCAGCCAGAATAGACTGGTCAGCTGGAGGGAGTAGCTGTGCATTTATAAAAGCAAGGCAGTTTGTTCTCTTTCCTTCTGAGAGTTGCCTGTTGTGATTTTGCATGTCTGTTATCCTGCCCAAGCGCATGTGGAGTGCAGTCAGAGGCTAAGAGGAGGAGAAAGAGAGAAAGGGAAGTTAAAAAAAAAAAAAGAAAGAAAGAAAAAAAAAAGTCTTGAATAAAAATAGCATAAAAGCTCCATTCTGCTAGCATGAAGCCAGATGTGGCCATACAATATATCTAAAAATAGTATGTCTCAAATGGTGCTTATGTGTCTATCTCTTTATGTTTATATTAATGCTGTACTACCATTACTACTGCATACTAATGCATGCATTGCGTATGCAGAAGGAATATCACTGAGATAAAGTGCAAAACTGAGTGATTACATTAATTTATCACACATCACCTTTGGCTGCTTTGCTACCTCCTCCCTCCTGAATACTTCTAGTGTTCCAAACAATCCTTTATGGAAGAAAATCCTAGAGTGTTTAAGAGTGAGGAAATCAGTAGGGTTCTATAAAAACTACAACAAGGTATTACAGAAAATACCCTGAAACTATGTTGGCTCCATTCTTCATTTCCAGCAGTGCGAATGACACCAGTGCGGTGTCAGTACTGCTGCCCCTCTAGAACTCAGCAACATAGATTGTGTTGCTGATCCGTATAGTGAAACCATCTCCAACACAAATCAGGCTTAATACGTCTTATAGAACTATTAATATTAATCAAGGTTGAGAGAGATTCTTAGCACTATTATCTCACTCATTTATCAGTCTGTATCTTGAAAGCAATTCTGTCTTTGCCACCACTGTTCACATTCAGAGGTAACTCTAGAACATCTGTTCTCTGCTGGGCAGCAACTCTCTTATTTCTCCAGCCCATACAAATTCTTGGTTGTGCTGTTTCCCACAAACAGAAAAAGAGAGAGAATAACCTAACCCTGCTTCCCCAACAAGGTTTGGTACTGTCGAGTGTTCCCTCCCCTGCTCCCCACTAGCTCTTTTGTGTGGTTTTACACGTGGAGCTTCTTAACGGGACAGGACCCTGAAGTAGGTTTGGCTCTTGCCATCACATCTGCATCACAGAGACTTCCTGGATATTAACAGCAACAAGGCAGTTTGTTTCTGGTCTGGTGTCCTCAATTTTAGTGGCTTCCCTTCCGCATCTATTATGTGAATGTAATTTGAAAACGGCCCTCCCTCTCATCTGGACACAAGTATATCTAGAATGAATAAAGAGATCTGTCTCTTTTATTACCTCCATAAATTACTGGTTGCTGTTGAAAGGCTCAGGTTGTTCTCAGAATCGGTCTGTGAATGAGCAGCACTGAATGAATATCTCTTCACGCACAAAGCCTTTGGGGGGATGGGAAGAAGAGAAGAAAATCTCTCGATTATCTATTTCTTTGACCTAGTGCAAAATGAGCTGCAGAGTCTTAGAACTGTGTAAAATAGTCAAGACAGATGCTTCATAAATTTTATGTTCCTCAGGATCAATACAAATTCCAAGGAACCCATAATTTTGCCCATCCCACTCTCTCACCGATCACCTTAATATCTTACACTTCAAAAACCAAAGCAAGAAATACCTCAAGATACCATTATCAGTGCATTTTTTGCGTAAGATATCTCTTTCTTTTTTTAAAAAAATCCTTTCATCTGTTTTTAACAGGCACGAACACAAACATACAGGCAGTGAGATTCAGCTCTCTGTATTTTTGCCAGTCCAACTCATGCCAGTTTTTAACAAGTTTAACTCCTCTGATCACTATCTGGTTCCAGGTTCCGTGGCTGAATTACCGTGAGCAGAACCAACAGCCGGAATAGCTTACTCAGCAAAGCCAGCAGAAAAACAACAGCCCTCGCATTATAAAACATGAATGTTTTTTTGCCTTTTTCTTGTTTTACATCAGGGTATGAAGATCTACACATCTCCACTGATTTAATTTTAAAATAAATGTAGCTGCAATAGCACAGCACTAAGGAAAAACTGTTATTTTTATTAAAAAAAAAGTCTAACAACATAATTCGGTATCTGTGTCAAATTGCCTAGAAGGAAGGAAAATTAAACGGTAAGAATTTTTCATTTGAAATATATTGGTAATTTAAAAGTCTTTGGGATGTGATGGCTCAGAGTGTTTGTGTATAATTCACCTGAGTGTGGCAGTTCAAGCACAGTTCAAAATTAAAGGAGTATTTCTACATGAAACTAAGCACTTGTGATTCCCATCAGTGTGAGGAGGAGCTAAGGGTGGAAACAGGGCAGCTCTGATGATCAACCAGGCAGTTTAATGTCAGCACCGAGGTCCATCCCTGCTGCCCTGCAGCCGTGACCTGCAGAGCCCTGCAGAGCAACACTGAGGAGTTTCCTCCTGTTTGAAAGCTCATTGTGGATCTGAGGAGATGGGCTGCTGATCCCAACCCAGCTCACAGGGCAAAAACACCCACATCATAAAATGAGACCTACCAAAGCTGGCACCCTCACAACCCATACAAGGGTAGAGGCTGAAGACAGAAGGGACACAAAGACTGAATTACACTTTGGGCTGAGACTACAAAATAAAAACACTGTCAACAAAGGGAGAAGGTTGTTTAAATAGTGCCAGGATGGAATGGCTCTGAGCACTAACTATAATAAACCTTTTTTTAAATGTCTTGGATATTTGAAATTTTCAAATATTAAATAGTAAATGCCAATATTGACCATGAAGAACAAACAAGATATTTGATGCTTGAAATGCGTGGCAGAAATCACTACCCCTACACTTTGTCATTGATTTCTTAGCATATTTCTTCTCACTTTTGGTTCCTGTTTGGACGTTAAACAAGTGAAAAGCCCTTCAGTGTTGCAATCTACAGTTAAACCACACTGCCTACCTACAGTGCCATGTGAATAAAACCTAGTTTCATAGGTTCTCATAAATCAGTTTTATACAGATGAATCCTGCTGCTGATAGCTTTGATATGCAGAATCTGCACATACCAAAGGGGAAACCTGGCAGCGAATTTCAATTGCTAAAGGTTTGATCTCAACGTACAAAGCAAAGTCCTGAGATGAGTCAAATGCATTTGCTCCTGGGAAATATTCTACGTGCACAAACATGTTAGGAAGGCAGCTTTCTCCTAACCCTGGATTGTGATCCATATCTGTGGCCCTTTGCTAAAAAGCAGAAAAAGGAGCAGGCAAGGAGGAGGTTGAGGAGAAAGAAGGGAGGGATTGGAGATAATTTGGGTAAGAGGTCTAGGATTTACTGATATAATGCTAAAATGAAGGAGACTAAACTATGCCTATTTCCCTAGACTCTGAAAAGCTCTACACAACAAACCAGTCAAAGACAATAATTGGCTCAAATAGCAGGCAAAAAAAAGTCTGGGATAACAGATTTTCCAATAACAGTTCTGGTCAAGGTTCTAACACATGATGCCTAAAGATTTAGTCAGCAGATGGTCAACCTTTCTCAAGTGAAGAAGCATAAATAAGCAAGGCTGCAGGGGGGAACATTCACCATGAATCTAAAACTGAATCCACAGGTTTCATTTTATAAATACTAACATCTGCATATGAGAAAGTTACACATGGACAATCAGTTTCTTTCTGACAGGCTCTAATGCAGATAGGGGGCTGCAGTTTTCCAGCAGACACACAGACTTCATGTCTGCTGGGCAGACTACTCGATACTGCTCCTAAAAATGTGCTCCATGACTTCCAGACCTTCTTCTCTGACCATTGCAGGAAACAGTATTTGGTGAAGGGAGCTTTCACTGTTCCTTCATGCCACTGTTTCTCAAACTGAGGGTCACAACCACTTTGGGTGTTGCAAAAGGGCTCAAGTGCAAATGCAGCAGTCCCCAGGAGTTGAGCTCCTCCAGGGTAAGGGAATGGGAACAGACTACAATTATTGCCTGAAGAAGTTTAATTCACCAGGCAGTGGCTAACTACCTTTAATTGCTATCAGGCTTCTAATGCCAATGATGATATCTAAGTGACTAAACCCTTGTAGCAGGAATTATAGTTGATTTCCTTCCCCTGGAGGCAATTAACTCCTGTTAACTCGGGAGGATCTCAGGAGAAACAGACAAGTCAAAAGAGAGGCTGAGAAATGCTGTGGTAAGGGGACTCAGTGGCTTATTAGGGTGTGATACTCGACTGTTCAGATACATATTCAGATCTTTGAGGTCCAGTCCTTCATGGACAGAAACCATATGAACTGCTGGTGTCTTGACCCTGTATTCTAAAATGTCCTATGGAGGCATGTGCAAAATATCGGATATTTCCTAATACCCAGCCAGCCACAGGCATGAGTTGGAAGCAACCTGATGAAACACCCTGGAACTGGGCTTCCCAAAGGCTGTACAGGCACAGATGTTTTGACAAATATGCATTGCAGCTAGCGAAGTTGTTTCATCTGCCTTCAATATCACCAGATCTGGAATTATTCCCATATTATTCTCTTAGTTGTTAAATCAAGCTCTTGAGGGACGAAGAGAAGTGGAGGGAAAATAACAGTCTCTTTTGTTAAATCCATCTCATGTGCAAGCAGCAAATAATGTTGAAGTTTGCTGCCTCATGCTGTGAGCCTACGTCTCTGCTTTTGGCAGCAGAACAAAACCCTGGGAGCAGTCTGGAGGCACTTACATGTTTTGCTGCTTGCTTTGGCTACCGTCTAAGCATCCTAAGCCCTCTGCTATCTTTACAGAAATACATTTTGCGAGGCATTTTTCAGAAAATATTCACAGTGAAAATATTTGCAGTTTAGTTCCTCTCAGCCCCTCTCTCTCTCAAAAAAAACCAAGTTGTTAAAAAGCTGATATAGTAATTGCCCAGATAACAACTCCAGCCCTATCAATAAGAAAAGCAGAGTATGATGCTAAAATAGGTCTTTTAAAGTATAGTTAGTATGTCTCTCTTATTCACAACAGCACAGATTTTCTCCTGTGTGATCTTGAATACCTAAGACTTCTTCAGACCTATAAAAGGGTCTAAAATACATTTCAGACATTCCTAAGGCAGCCTATTTGGCACTGCGTTCCCCAGTGCAGCACACCTGAGCGAGCTAGAGGACACAGCCCTTGCTCCAGAGGTTAGGAAGCAGCAGCCGATGACTATGGGGCAACAACCCAGCACTCACTCTCCTTCTGAAGTTAATTTAACAGCCTGTATTGATTTCTCTGCTGCTTTGGCTAAGCAGCTTCCGGTATATTTTGAAGTTATGCAAACTGAAAAGTTTTATGTTGCTTTCCTGGTGCCCTGCAGAATGCATTTGCTTCCTGCTTTTTAAAAGTGCCTTTATTGCAAATAGCACTGGGATCAGTAGCTTAATTAACCTCAATACCTGACACGGCACTTCCACATTTTTGTCTGACTAGACAAAAACTATTCTGATGGTAAAGCCTGTTTTACTGTCTGCAATTCAGGGTTAGGAAATGCCTCCAACTATCCGTACTATGGCCCCTCTGAAAGAGGGCTGATGACAGTGACATTATATAAAGACAAGAGAGAAAGAACTTCAATCATGAGCTGAATTACTGCCCAAAGAGAGCACCAATTGCATTAGCCAGCTATACTGACAGGGACAGAAGTAAAGATCAAACAAACAGTACAGCACTTTGGAGACTTCTATCATCACTAAAATGCCACCGCACCTGAAGTGACAGGGCTTAAATTAGTTTGATCATACGTCTCCAACAGCTAGATCAGAGAGGGCGGCTGAAATTCCCCCTTGTTCCAAGACTTGTCACCCTCAGTCCTGCTCACTGCTACAACCCTGCAGGTTTACACGAGTTTCCATCAGTTCAGACTCTATCATAGAGGTAAATAAAGAAGCAAAGCGCGTTACGGAGGGCAGAGGAGCTGAACTGGATTGTTCTGGGTCCTTGTCATGGTCATCACTGAAACATGTGCTATTACCCACCCTTTTCTTCAGAACTGCCTCAAACTGCTGGCACTGAAATGAATCTCCTTGAGAAAAATGAGAATTCAGTAACTATTTCGCAATCAAAATGAGTCTTTAGTATTTCTAGAAGAGATCAAAATTGTGCCAGCCCATCTGTATAGGCTAAATTATTGACTCATTTGGGCAAGTCATAGTGCCTCCGTCTCCCCTTCCTAATAAAATAAGGACAAAAATTAAATCCTCAATAAACAGAATCTTTTATAACTATTCCAAAATTGTTTCCTGTTTTTCTTTTTTTTTTTTTTTTTTGAAATGGCACTTATGATAGAAAAATGCTTGACGTTTGTTTTTCACCACTGTCATGCTCATCTGTTCTTTATCAAAATGCAGACCAGAGCATTTTTTGATACTGATATATGTCTTCTCTGCAGATATGAAAAAAGAAAAAGGTAGAAAGATAGCACGGAATGTGAAAAATATGGAAAATACAAGAGGATGATGGAATGGAAAAGTGAAAAACTATGTGAAGCACATGTTATTACAAAAAGTGCTAAGAGACCTTATCCCAAGGGATAACTTGGGATAAGAACACTATTAAATAAAGTGTCCTCTGTAAGTGGAAGACAGCAGAAAATATTCTAGGACCTTTTCTACAGTATCAGCTGTTTAGGAAGACTGGGAGATATCACTGAATGAAGCTGGCAGGAGACCACTAAAGGGATGTGTAATTATCAGAGTTTTAATTTAATTAGATCACGAGCTGATGATGGCTGTGGGACTCTCAGCCGCTCACTATCCTTGTTTTACTACTCTCTGGACAGCAGATAGATGCCAGCAGTGGAGAAGGGACCAGGTAGATGGTCCCTAAAGCCCTCAACAGAAAGGAAGACCCACAGCACATATAAAACCAGCAACAAGAGCATGACTGTCCTGGTCTGTTTTCCCCCAACCTTCTGCTATACACATTAACCTCTCAGAACCACAATCAGCACAGGGCCAGATAATGCTGAGGTGATAGGTCGCTGAAGCAATAAAGCCCTTCTATATTAATATCTGAGTTCCTAAAATGTGTCTCCAAATTCCTTCCAGATATTTGACTGGTGGATGGAAATTTTGTTTCTGGGTTAAACCATAGAGCAAACTGCAATCCTTATGCCCTCTTAAATCATGCAGCCTTCTTCGAATGGCTAAATTTCCCTCTGAGTTGCATTACCCAGAGTTTGCAAATGTCTGGAAGGCATAAACCACTAATGCATGTAATTATTCTTTTCCCCTCCTGCCATTTCTCCAGCTTTCCCACACAGATTGCTGCTTTCTCCCAACCACTTCAAGAACAGGATATATTTCTGTCTTAGAAACCATGCACTATCTCTCCTGATCCAGGGTGTCAGATTACGCCAAGATTTAAAACATATTTCCCTGCTGAACAAATTAGACATTCATTCTTCCCTACGAGAAGGTATCTGCTTGCAAAATAGGTGTGACTTGGAACAGACACCTCTTAATTTTCCTTCAGGGAGAATTTCAAGGCCTCTGAGAGAAGGTATTGATCTTCCTGGCCTGCCTAGGGCTAGAAGAACCCGATACTGCAAGATCCTTGCAGCTGCACCCACCCTGCAGGAGAGAGGCTGAGCTCAAGACAGAGTTGGACCTTCCCAGGCAGCTTTGGATCAAACTCTCAGACAAGTAGATCTTGGGCAAGGCTAACTCAGCCTTGCCCAAGGTCCCGCAGGGTCCCAGCTGCTCAACACTGAAGATTTCCCTCTTCAGGAGACTGGATGTTAAGCCGTAATAAACCTGCTTGGCAGCTCTGTTCTGCTCCTCATCATTTCTGTCAGATACACTTTGCATAACATATCCTACCTCTGGCTCCTAAGGATGCGTCTCACATACAACAGGCATCTCTCACCTTGAAATACTCTTGAGTTAATAGTGTCCTCTTGAGCATACTCAGAGGACACTTATTTCAGCGGCTACTTTTCAAGGTAAGATGTTCAAAAGTCCCAAATGCCAAAGTGATCCGGGCCACTTCATCTTGAATTTCCTGACCTTACGAGCTCACTAAAATAATGTGCTCTAATGTGCTGTATATCAAAGCTTGACTGCTTAGATACCAGTACNGGACACTTACTTCAGTGGCTACTTTTCAAGGTAAGATGCTCAAAAATCCCAAATGCCAAAGTGAAGGTGATCTGAGCCACTTCATCTTGAATTTCTGACCTTCTGAGCTCACTAAAATAATGTGCTCTAATGTTCTCTATATCAAAGCTTGACTGCTTAGATCCAAGTACTTGGATATGTTTTTTTTTTTAATTTATTTATCTTTATTTTTCTCTCTTTCCCAAGTCTTTTTACACCCATTCTGCACTAGAAATGGACTGCATTTGGCATGAACGCAACCATAGCTTTTAATTATCTTCACTCGATACAAACACCAATATATCTGAGATGTTGCAAGAGCTTTTCCACAAGCAGTACACTGAGGTGACTCTCACCTTTTACTAGCAAAGCTCATAATTCTACTACAAAATACTTGAGGTAGAAAGCAAAGACCAAAGAAGGATCTCTGCTCTGTTTTGTATTCATAGTCATGTCAATAATAAACATATAACTTTGTTATGTGCCTGTGTAACACTACAGTTGTCTCCCATGCTTAATCTTGCAATTTAAAATTCCACATACACTCAATTCCAGACTTAACCTCCAGAAAGCACAGTAACAAGAAGTTCACATGGATTTTCCTTGATAGCTTTTACCTGGGCAGGGTAAATGACTAGATTGCTGACACTCTCTCCCAGAGCTGAAAACAGAGCGATCATTGAACTTCCATGGGTTCTAGTGGCTGAATTCAGATACAAAAATCAAGGTGTTTTTCAAAATTCACATCAACTATTCATAATGTATCNAGCGATCATGGAATTTCCATGGGTTCTAGTGCTATGGCTGAATTCAGATACAAAAATCAAGGTGTTTTTCAAAATTCATATCAACTATTCATAATGTATCTACAGAACTCATTCAGAAAGGTTAAAACAATGTTTTGTTTGTTTGTTTTCAGACTGCTTCTCTCTGGTTAAAGATACAAAATTTTTGTTATTGTTGTCTGAAAAGAAACAAAATGCGATATTGAATGTGGATGATGGAAGAATGCAAATGTGACCAAGGATCTGACACAAATGTGGCTCCGTGAAGCTTGGAAGAGGTGGTTTTTGGTGTGTGTTTGTGTATTTCTGAATCCTGCTGCTCTTCCCATAGCCAGTGGGCTGCAACCACACAGCTCAGCTTGGGCACATGAATCCTTAAAAATCCATCTGTGGGATTTTGATTGTGTTCGCTCTGAAGACAGGTGCTAGGTACAGCAACGCAGCTCCTGCCCGGGATTTCACATGCCCACGCTGTGAGCTAATGAATGTCTGCGTGCCAATACGTTTCCATGCCTGTTTGCTTTCTTTCCTGGGACTCCTGCCATAGATAAACCCTGAAGTGGCACAACGAGTTCTGCTCAAAGCCCATGAACAGTCCTGAACTGGTGTTTGCTAACAAATCCCCACTCCATTAATTTCCTGCTTCCTTCCTTCTGTTACAAGGAATCCTCTATCCTTTGGTTCTCTTTTTCTTATCATCATCCTTACCTATAAAACAAGCGAGAATATTTCTCAATACAGTGTTGTGTCTAAACCTCCCATCACCACAACTCACCACTTAATTGTGGGTTAGTTTGAGATACCAAGCATTCCAAATAAGCTTTTCCAGGTACCAGACAACCAAACCCTGCCAGATTTCCCAACTGTGCTCGGCTCTGGAAATAAAATCCAAGTGGGTTTGGCAAGTCAGCTTCTCCCACCACCTACACATGCAAAACTACCAGTATTTTATAGGCTGAGCGAATCTTTCTTATCCCTGCCCCACGCCTGCTTGGCCAGGAGGGGAATTTGTAGTTGAGCAGTTCAAAGGAAAGCTCCTTCATCCCGCACCGAGACCCACAGCTGGGGCACGACTGACCTGTTCCAACTCGTCGGGAGCAGTTAACAAGTTCCAGGTCTGAAGCTTCCGACCCAAGGGAAACGTGGAAGTCCTCCTGCTGTCACATCAAACAGTTTCTGGCATTGTGGGTCTCCATCCTTCTTTTAAAGCTGGAGAAGAGCAGTATCCTCTGCCGACATCTGACGCAGCTTCTTGCTGCCAGGCAGCTAGGAGCGAACCCAAGAAAATAAGAAAATGAACCAGCCCCCTCAGCTTCCCCAAAGCAGCACGGTATCATCATGTATGTTCGGTGGTACAGATGCCCAAAAAAAGCTCCAGTGGGTAAGATTTAAGAAACTAACTAAAACCAAAGGCCCTCAGCATCATAAGCAATTCAAACAATGCAAGGGTTTTTTTTTTCTTCATGTTTTATTATTTCCATCACTGTTTTTATTCTCCCTGAGAAATGCTTATGATTCAAGCAATATTAAAAGCATCTGAACAGTAAACTTTCAAAAGGATACTGTCAATGCTTCAAACTTCCCTTTCTTCCAATTTATCTACCCAGGGGAATGGAATGGAAACACAAGTTAGCATTTCTGGAGGCCTGACAAAACCACCTTTTCGCCTCCAGTCTCTCAGCTACCTTTCAGCAGCAATCAGCTGTGAAAATGCATTCCCTTAAGTTCTGCTGACATTATTTGCTGATTTCGGTGCGGAGAGATGACTTACCTTGATAAAGTCATGTTTATTTTTTTTCATCTAACAGTGCAGTCCTCTTTTCAGGAAAAATATGATGTTTTTCAAAAGAAGCAGGGCAAAAATAACAGAAAAAATCCTGAATGATGTATTTCTTCAGAGATAACAGTAAGTAAAAAGGATATATAAGCGAGGCAAACCCAGCAACACAGTTGGTAGTTAGCCAAAATGCTGCTCAAGGAAAAAGCAATGTCCAAATCCCATAGTTACTTGTGCCATTTTCCCTATAAGTTGCAGGTCTTATTCTAATTTCACGCACATCCTCTATGAAGGAAACAGAAGAAAATCAGTTGTTAGTCATCTTGCCCACTCTGGTTTTGANAGGAAAAAGTGATGTCCAAATTCCATAGTTGTGCCATTTTCCCTATAAGTTGAAGATCTTATTCTAATTTCGGGCACATCCTCTATGAAGGAAACAGAAGAAAATCAGTTGTTAGTCATCTTGCCCACTCTGGTTTTGAACTAAATGCAATTGAAACCAAAGGAAATGACCAATTGAACTTTGTGAGGCTGTGATGCCTGCTCGGTGCCTGGCACTCCCTGCATCCTTCACTATTCTCCACAAAGGGCTCTCTCCCCTACAACTTCTTTACCAACCTGTGGGATAAACAGAGGCCCATGGACAATGATGAACCTGATCGAATCAAGATTGGGTTTCACAAATCATAATTAGTATCTGTAAAAGGCTTTGAACTTTCTTTTTCTCCTACCTGAGCTGGCACACTCGTGGTGCACCTCCTGGATGCAAGCAGCTGAAAACACCTTCTCCATCATTTTTGGTTCACTATATCAAACACAATTATAGTCAAGCACTTGCAGACTTTAATATTCTTGCAGGCTTTTCTGGTCACCCAGCTAAGTTTGCTCGTTCTGGTTCATAACAAGTAACTTTTCCAGAGGGACTGAACAAGTTTCTCTCAACAATCTTACCACAATGAGTAGGGTGATAACTGCAGGTCCGTGTAACGTGAAAGAAGCTTCAAGGAGGAATGAGGAAGGGTTTGTGCACTCAAAACAATATGAGGCAGTGACGTTCTCAGCATTATCAAAGTATGAGTTATTTGGCTAGTTAGATTCACCTGTATGTCTATCAATTCCCTTCCATGAAGAGTATGAAGTGCAAACCAAGACTTTAACTTACGACAAACAATTGCACAAAGTAATTTTCTATGGAAAAATCCAAAATAATTCAGGACCAGCCCACTTTTTCATTTTTTTTATTACTATTATCTCTAATTACAGGCATGAAACCCAGGTAATAAGTGGGTTACGTTTTCTGCTAAGAAAATGATGTGTATAATTATAGGCACATGTTCAACTGAGATACTGTGGCATCCAGTGCTTCCACAAAGATGATAATTGTCAACCTTTGCTCTGTAATTAAGTCTAAATGGGAATCCTAATCGTTTTCCAAATGAGCAAACAGTAAGCCTATCATGATTGGCTCTGTTATGGCAATGAATGAAGCTGATTTACTCTATGGGTTAATTAAGTTTTACAAAAGCCCATACCCCCCCTCTCCTAAAAACTCACACTGTCAGCAAATATTTGAGCTAATTAGTCCTCTATTGTTTCGGTGCTGTGCGATAGCATAACCTACATTATTCTATTAAGAGCCCTAGTTTCCTGCAACCTCCTTTCCAAGTTCTCCCCTTGGAGTGACTACATTGTCTTTGATGCACCTAACTTGGGGTCATGGCCTTCTTTTTGCTTTGAGGCTTATAACTCCAGTACCACTCATACACAAAAGAGGACAGTATGCACATATGGCACTCGGCTTGCCTTACAAATGCTCCTTATGCCTAATCATGACTTAACATTATCAGTGTAAGTGGGCCCGTCTCATAGACTTTTTCTTCACTACTGTTCCCATGAGATACCTTTTCTTGTGAAATACCAAGGCAGCCAGCCCAGGAGGACTCTAATATCCATGGACCATATGTAGAGTTTGTGTGTATTGCTGAATCCCATGTGCCATCCAAGGGAATCTCACGGATGATGTGCCATCTCATTAGACTATGTGGCCAACAAGAAACAACATTAGGAGCTTTTACTTTCTGTGATTCCTGCATTCAACCCAGCACAGTCATCCACCACAGGTAAAGAGACCATCTAACTCTCAGCTTGATTTGCTCAATCCCCACAAAGACAGTGACTGTATTTAACTACAGAGGAAAAGAGGCAAGAAACTGTCCCACATCACTTAACAGGCTGTTCTCCAAAGGAAGTCCCACACATTTCTGGGAGGCCCATAAATGATTTCAGGTAGGGACTGCTAGAGGTTGCCAAAGGTGCAGGTGAAGGATTGGGGACAATTTGGATCCCCTTGTTGGACACTATCAATCAGCACAGCTATGCTAACCTATTGCAGCTAAAGACCAAGTTCATTTCCCCACTATCTCTATTCTTTCTCCACTTTCTTTCCTGGGTTGCTTGCCAAGATGAACATATTTATTTGCCCTTCCATGAAGGACTTGAGCTGCAAAAATAAATTCAGAGTAAAATGCTTCCAACATGTTTGCCCAAATATAATGATTTGTACAATTTAGTAGAAAAAAATCACAGAGCTGAAAAAATATATGCGTTTCCTGTGGTGAGAGCACCTGAAAGGCAATGAAATTCCATTACCTGAAACAAGCCCATAAACGGCATTACAGAGCAGCCACTTGTCAGTGCTAGATGCTATTTGTGGGAAGCCACTAATTGCAGCTTTCATAAAACGGTTTGACTCCCTTCCAGGCTGGTGCACAGCATATTCCAAACGGGTGATTTAAAAGCTGCAGAAATGCCCCAGCCACAGGGGAAAGCTGCCACTTTGTGACTCTCTGGGAGGACATCCCAGCAGAACAAGATGCTGGCCACTTCTTGGCACCTGCTGTCCACCTTCCATGTTGTCAACGTGTGCTCCTCCACCATAGCTATCCCAAGGACAAGGCACCCACTGGAGCAGGAACGGCATCACAAATAACCACGGGCAGACAGTGTCTTCAGTGGATTCCTGTCAGGATGCTATCACAAACAGGATGAAGAGAAACTAAGCTTAAAACCCATTTACCAAAACACAGACATCTAATGCCATTTGAGACATAGCACCCGAGCTCGTGAATGCAACAGATACAATGCAGGGCCTGCAAGAGATCTCTCTGGAACAGAAGAGATCTGCCTGGAATAGCAGCTGGAAACCAGCTGGGGCATGGTGGGCATCCCAAGTAGTTTCTGAAGTTTATGGTTAAGCAACAGAGTTGAGGTATAAGTGACTTTCTCATGGCAACGCAATAAGCCTGAAGCAGAAGCAGTGGCTCTTCCAAGTCTAATGCATAAAACTTTTCTTCCCAATTACCTTTCTCACTGCATAACATGCTCTCTCTTATAGAAAAATTAACGGAAATGAAATTCAAGTCAAACTTTTCATCTTCGTTGTGAATCCAAAACATACATGCTTCATTTCTGACTCTTCATATCTTTGCCCAGTGAATCTAGACAGATGACACAGCAGGACATGCCTGATTGGCAGGTGGTAACATTGGCAAGCAGCATTCTGTCCATCACTCCTTCCAGGGCACACAGAGAGGACAATCTGTTGATGTTTGGATATTTTGCATGTTCTTATCTCAACGGAACTTGTTCACACAAGCAAGGTTTTATTTTATGTTATCCCAAGCATTGCCCTATACTTGTCCTAGTAGCTGAAAACAAGTTATTTTAGCTAGGAACTCCAATATCCTCACTGCTTTTCTTTAATAAAAATAAACTTATCAGAGAATTAAAAAAAAAAAAGAAAGAAAGAAAAATGTCAGAAAAAAACAGAACAGTATTTTCAGTGGCTCATGAGCTGGAAAATCAACATTTTTTAATGAGGAAAAAAAAAGATTAAGGCCACTCAGCAGCTGAAAAAGCAAGCACTTATTAAAACAAAATATTTAATGTTCACAGCCATTCTATGGTTGGAAAAGCATGTTCTAATGACCATGTTTAATAATGCTTAGAGCCACCCCATGCCTTGAAAGCAATTTTTTGCTTAATTATAGGGCTGCTGATTCCAATAAATAACATCCATGCTAAAGCCACCTATAGTGAATTGGATTCTCCAACATTTTTGGAGAGAAATGGGTTAAAAAAAAAAGAACGTAAGGACTCCACTACTGTAAGCCCTAGAGAAGTTAGAGAAAGGCAGTTGGTGTGAGAAGAGGGAAGGAAAACGTGCGGAGCAGGGCAGAAAGAAGCTGAGCTATCTATTGTTCTTCCCATTGGGGAACGTCTAGCATCCAGAATCTCACTGGGTATCTGCAACTGGAGAATGAATACAGATTTTCTAGTGCTGAAAACAAAAAAAAAAAAAGGGAAGATTGTGCCACTGCAAATATCCTCTATGCCTTCACAAGTAGAAGGATTTAGAGATGGTTATTGGAAAAGAAGGCCAGGACAGACAAAGATCTAAGCACCTTGCAACATAAGGTATACTTCAGTTCAAAAATCTAATAATTTGCCTTAGTTTAACATCACAGATTCATTTAAAAGCTCATTTTAATGCAAAAGATAATATTTACCAAAGAATGGTCCCATCTCTAGCCATTTTTACTCAGAAATTTCCCATCCATATTAGAAAAAAATAGTCTTAATTTTGCTGTATCTAAAACAGAAAGTGCTCATGGTCTGGTCCTGAGAGCTGTGGTGTTGTGCACTAGTCCTCTGTGCTACTCATTAACACAAAACACAACCACCTTGAATTTGAAACAGCCACAATTTGTTGTCAATACTTCACTTTCCTCTAATTTTCATATGTGGAAAGCAAGTGCTTGGGGTCATCTCACGCTGCTGATGGGGATTCAGAGAGTCATTTTTAATCCCTCCGTGCGTTTGGAACCTCTCCAAAACCTCAGCACGGTACCTGCAGAGCAATTTGTCTTTGCAAAAGTATTTTGGCATTTAATGCCTCTAAGTGGCAGGAAAAAAGCAAGCCCTGAAAATATATGTTGTGCTTGGGGCTGGCTCATAGCTTTACATGCTGGGGGTTTAAAACATAATGCAGTAACTCTTCCCAGAGAAACCACCTCCTAGGCTGCTATTCTGAGCGTCCTTTCTACCCTGCAGAAATAAGAGGAATCAATGTATGCTAATCAAGGTATCAGATATAAGAGAAATCTATCAACAAATAGAAATAGGGCCCGTCTGCAGGCATGGTGTCAGGCGCTAGGCCAAGTCTTCATGCAAATAGAGATAGAGCAAGCTGCAGCAAAGGCTCCCCGCACGGCGACGGGATGACAGTCAGCTGCAGGGTTTCAGATCATGTTTGCAGAACTCTGCTATGCTCATCTGGCCCTACATCAATGGCCAAGGCTGTAATTAAGATGATGACAGCAATTGCTCTGAACATCTAACTTCAGCTGCATCAAAGGAACAACAGACATTTCTGGGGTAAACGGCTGCTTTATTTCAGAGAACGCTCATTTGCAATGGCTCTGCTGGCAGGCAATGACCTCCAGCTGAAGGAATATCTATATTAAGGATGCACTGACCTGAACACTTGTAATGATACAGCCCCAGCTTTCATCCTCAGCAAAGATTTTCTATTCAAAGAGAAAAAGAAAAAAATGCTGTTACCATCCAGAAATGCTGGCTTTATTTCCTAGCTAAGAGGTATGTGCAGCTTTGACCAAAGGCCATATCTGCCAAGGGACAACGGGTAACTTGGATCTAGTGGCATTCCAGATGCTGTCTGTGGTTTGTAATTGTGTTCTGTGGTATCCCCCAGAAGTATGGGAATCTCCAAGTCAGGATTTTGGGTCCTGAAACTTGGAGCAGGGAGAACACCAGGATATCAGTAAGCTTTTTAATCCTATGAGAAGTTGCAGGGAGCTTTAGAGTACACCATGCTGGGTAATCCCAGGTGGAACGACACCAGTCACAGAACCTGACTTCCTTATTAAAAGTTTGTTTTCAGAAATGTATCTACACCACAGTGTCCTGCCCGATCCCTGCTCTATGGATGTCCAGGTTTGCTGACCTACTGCAGCATGTCAGGCTCTAGCCTTGGCCGTGAGACTGGCTTTCCTTTCACAAGGAAAAGGTCTGCATCCAAGGCAGTGGCACCAAGACATATCCTGTCCCAGTGGAAAGTCAGAATATAACCAAGATTTTTTAGTTGGGCAGAAAAGGTCAAGACTGTCTGATATAGATGCCTGCATTAGAGATCGTGTAGACAGACAGGAAAGCTGTAACTGCAGATAGCTTGTAGCCATGGATGTACCAGCTGATACTCAGAAGCCCTTTACAATCTCCCTAGGCCCAGTATGACTTCATTTCTTCAAAAGGAAAAGGTTTAATGTAGAGGTACAACACCATGAAGGCAGACTGCAAAGGTAGGCAGAGCATATGCACAAGATAACGTTTCAGAGTACCTTGGCTCTTCACTACAACGTCTAGAAGAGACTCTCCTGAGACTGTAACCTCAGTTCTCTGGTGCAGAGGGAAGATCCTAAGACAGCAGGTCCTATGCAGCCGCATGAGGATGCACGCCAGGCATCCCTCTCCCTTGACAGACCCTCCACTACCACTTCTGCACAACCATCAGGGTCTCACTGCTCCAAAGCCATCACGTGGAGGGGTTCATCACACCATCTCACCAGCTACAAACAGCATAAACCACCATCAGGCACACTGCAAATCCCCTGCCCATCATCCCTGCGTGGCTGGTGCCCTCCACCACGTCCTGCTCCCTCAGCCCACCACCCCACCACCAACCTTCCGACAAAGGACCACATTCCTCTGCCTTGGTGGGCTCTGGCCCGTTTCCAGTTCATACTGAATATTCAGAGCATGACTAAAAGACAGACCCAGCCCCTGCCGCTAACACCGGCTATCCAGCCGCCAGATGGCACTCAGCCAGCTCGTAAACTTGGGTTTCAGTTTCCCTCAATAAAGACAATTGCACTATCTATGCCTATGCACCTTGCGCTGCATCTTCTGTCAGGAAGAAAGCCCTTGGTGACAACGTTATAGAGGCCATTCGCCCTCATCAGTACTCAGAAATTCCAATTCTACACTGTCCTCTGACTCCCGCATCTGCTTGTGCTGCCCACTCCTTAACGCTGTACCTAAAATCTTGATGTCACCTTACAAAGCAGGAGAGCTCTTAATTGCTGAGATCCCCTGAGTTCAACTTTTACAAATTTTCCTGAATAAAATGGGATCAAGAAACTGGCCCTTCCTTCCCTCTTAAATTGTTTTAATTGGAATTTAGCCTGACCTTAAAGCGTCAGGCTGGGAAGACTGCAAAAGACAAGTGTGAGGAAGGTACTGACTGCTGGGAATCGGCCCAAAAGCAGGATCCTGTGAGGAAAAAAAAAATAATAAAAAAAATAAAAAAATGAAGGACCAGACAAAGGAATTCAAAGCGACACATCTGTTGCTGCTCCCAGCAACTTTCAAGCACGCTGTAAGAAACTCATGGTTGCCTCACATGGGATTTCATCCCATTTTCTGCAAACATCCTGACAAAACCCTACAGTCCCCAGCAGCTCCCACCACCTGCTCCTCTAGCCTCCAGCCCTGGGTTTGTCCGAGCTTTGACAGATAGAGTGCAGATGAGAGCAGGCTACAAGAATCCCGGGGAGGAAGCACATGTCTTTCTGTATATCTAAATGAAAAATGCCCCGGATCCAGTTACCTCCTCTTAAGATCGTATAAAGGGAACTCAGAAACACACACACTGTTTATGCCTGAGGAGGCATGGGGAACCACCTTAAGCCCTGTGACAGGTTAGACAACAGCTGCAGCAAGATTAATGTTTTAACTACATTAGTATCGTTATTGGTACTAAGTAGTTTTTCATATATTTGCTCTTCCACAGTGGTACTACAGGATATTTACCCACAAGGAATGTTATACATTAAACAATAAGAGGACTTGATTCTGTTCTCTCCCATACCAATTTTTCACTCGTTATTCTCACTGAACTTACTAGGATTCCTCATAATTTATAATGCAAATAAAGCAAAGAGCAACAAAATCCCAGATTTGAGGAGCAGAGATGTCCAATCTCAGCTGTGGGGAGGACTGGCTGAGGAAGGCAGGTAAGAGGGAATGCAGAGCTCTTCAGAGAATCCCAAGCACCCTCTAATTCTCCCAGTCTGGGTTTTCCAGGATAAGAGTTGATAAGTAAATACTACAAAACAAGTTGAGAAATGTAGATCTGTGAAGAGAATAGCAAATACAGAAAAGTAAAGCTTTCATGGTAAAGAAATGGAAGGAAAAGGAGATGAAGAGACATTGCTACTTAACGTCAAAACTGTATCTCTGACCCGCACTGCCCTGAGCTTCGGAAAGCATTAAAAAAAATAAAGTGGAGAAGGGAAACTGCCTGTCCCTGGCGGCAGATCGCTAGAAATAAGTAGGATTCATTTTGCCCTAAGAAACAAGAAAATAATCAAAACAGAATCAGTAATTAATCCTCTTGCTTCCTAGCACAGGCTTGAANCTGCCTGTCTCTGGTGGCAGATCGCTAGATTCATTTTGCTCTGAGAAACAAGAAAATAATCAAAACAGAATCAGTAATTAATCCTCTTGCTTCCTAGCACAGGCTTGAAATACAGTTATTATCATTTGCTTTAGGATTATTGTGATTTGTTTCATTGGTTCTTTAACAGGTTCTCTAAGTGACAAAGAGAAGGTCTGTCCATGAAGATAGACGGAAATGTCTGGTCCCACAGCCGCTGCCAGCCGAGCTGAGCTGCAGATAGAGTCTTCCTCGATAATGCTGCATTTGCTCTGCTCTTCGCGAATCCAGAGGATGGAACCTGCCCAGAGACATTCACGGCAGCGGCTTATTCAGCTGTGTTTGTCCTCAAACCGTCTTAAGGTCCTCAGCTCCCTGGGGGATTCAAGATCAAAACATTTTGGGGAGGGAAAGGGAAATGCGAGAGGGGAATCTTTCAGGAATCTGGGCACAGCTGCTGCTCCAAATTTACTGCCTCGCATCTGAAAACACCCATGTAAGGCAAGACAGAACAATTGCCAATTGCTCCTTAAAAAATATTCAAACGGTGTAGCTTGAAGAGCAGCTGCTGAAGTGGACACATTTATAGCCACATCTTAGCAGTCCAAAAGCAACGTGATGGCAGCTTCTCCATCACAGACAGTGTCTTAACATGACGACCGTGGACTGGCTGAAGTGGTTTTGGAGCAAAAAGGCCCTTCTCTATCATTCTCACTTAAAATGGGCCAGCAGTAATGAGGTAAACAAGGTGGAGTCCTGCGGTGTTAACTTTTTGTCATAAACCATTTGGGACATATCCGGGTTTGCGCCCTCAAAACGATTTTAAAACTATCCAGAAAAAAATAAATTAGGCTTTTTTTGTAAGAACAGGATTGCTGTCATTTGAAGATATCTGAATGACTCTAGCAAAAATAATAGCTGACTTCAGAAAACACTCACCAATTAGAAATTAGGAAATTTCCAAGCTCAAATTACTAGGAACATATTGAGATCTTTACAAACCAGTCCTGGAAGGTGAAGGGGAAAATAATGAGACAGTACTTGAACATCAAGATAAAGTATTGAAAATATGTTGTTTTGCTTTTGGATAACAGCCAGACTTTTGCAGCAAATAGACCAGTCCTTGTGCTATAAAAGGAAGCCCTTCAGTTCTGCAAGGATTATTATATGCAACAGCAGTTACACTTTTTTTTTTCTTTTTTTCCTCTCTTGTGGACAGCACTGCTTTTTCTCCTGCTCTGGGAAATAACCTGGTTGAGCCGTTAGAACAGATGTTTTCTACCATCCTTGTCCTCTGTTTTTCAAATTACCCAGATATTAAATGATTACTTCTTATGTTTTCAGCACTACAGCATGTGGAATTTTCAAAAATTCAAATCACTTCAGGTTTCCCTTCTACCTCCTTTGCATTCTGTCTTCCTCTCTTGGTCTCCAAATGAATTTCTTCCCCAAAGATTCTCATGTTCTGGAACTTGTGGGAGGGTACGGGCATGCCCAGCAGAGCAAAGGCCAATAAATATCCAGCCAGAATCCTCACTATTTTCAGAATCTCATCCTCCTAATAACTACTCAAAGGAAAGGAAAACACGAGCCGAGCCGCTCATAAAATGACTGCGCCTGCGAGAGAATTTCTCACAAGTCACATATGACCAATGCTCATCCTCCTGCTGAAATAAGGAAATTGCTCTTTGCATCTGCTGGATCTCCACTGCACTTGCCCAAGCCCATGACCTTGCTTTGGGAGGGTATTTTGCTGCTGTCTAACCTGAGGCATATTCCAAAGGTGAATCAATGCCCAAGCACGATGTCAGCCCGCCCGGAGCTCTGGTGTGGAATATTAGTCAGTAATATCTGTCCTGAAAGCTAACATGAAACAGCAAGATAGGAAGCATAAGTATGCTGAACACATTAAAGGAAAGAAACACGATGTCCCAACTTACAGAGCAATGCAATTTACACACACGTGCTGCTATACAGAATCTCAAGGATTCAATACAACACCACCCTAAAACAATTCATCAGAGGTCAGCTCTGCATTCTCATCTACACCATGGCAATAAAACAGAACTTCTGATTTCGCATTTGGTTTTCTGCACGGATTCCTGGATGGAACACACCAGGGAGTCAAAATGAGTTTTATTTGTCTGCTCCAGGTCATCTGTGGTGATTACTCTGTGTTGCTTTAACATACAAGGACTGCCATGAAGAGCAACACGTGCAGACAACACGGAGATGGCTGCAGTCTCTCTGGCTGTCACAACATCTCTTCCTCCCGATATAACTAAGGCAAAGTGGGACTTGAGCTGGCTAGTCTGTCTTTACTCCCATGATTAAACTGTGATGGATTTTATGGGATGAGTTGACTCCTCCCTATGGTGAAGGAACAAGAGGGTGTGAGGTACCTCGCACCTAGCTGATCCATTTAAACTGGACCATGCTGAGTTTGGAAGATAGCTTCAAAAAGCAGCACAAATTCAGTCCTGAGTTTATCAAACACCGTGGCTGCTGAATTGGCACCACCGAGGTCACTGGAATGACAGGTTGTATTTTTGTTCCACCTGGATTTTGAACGCTCAGCAGCTCCCAGGCTCCACTGCCCTTCNTGGATTTTAGGGGATGAGTTGACTCCTTCTAGGGTGAAGGAACAAGTGGGTGTGAGGTACTTCGCATCTAGTTGATCCATTTAAACTGGACCACGCTGAGTTTGGAATATAGCTTCAAAAAGCAGCACAAATTCAGTCCTGAGTTTATCAAACACCGTGGCTGCTGAATTGGCACCACCGAGGTCACTGGAATGACAGGTTGTATTTTTGTTCCACCTGGATTTTGAACGCTCAGCAGCTCCCAGGCTCCACTGCCCTTCCTCACAAGCACATCCATCACGGGTGGCATTGATGGATTAGCCAAGGAGCGAGCGGACATGAACTAATGAGCACCATTCGGTTAAGACGGACGTTTGCTAAAGGGACAGCATAATGGGGGCTTTCATTCCACAGGATGCATCTGTGCTGGAGAAGCTGCCCAGCCACAGCTTTGCAAACCCACCAGCCTCTGATATGTTTGGGGTGCAAATATTGTACAGCATGGGACAAAGTAAGGAATGTCCTTACCCTTCCTGCAGGCCAACGGAGCCATGCTAGAGTAGCAACTGGGCAGCAATATCAACCCTCCCAACACACATAGTGTGATGGAATCAAGGCATATGGTGAATGGCAGCAAAATATCTTCTGGAGTTGACACCAGACCCACAGTTGCGTGGTAGCTATGACACGCATTGCAGAAAGACAAGAAACTTATATAAGGGAAACTTATTAAGTTTTTCCAAACCAGAACTTTCCATAAGCATTAAATATTCCTTAATATTTCCATCCCATCTTCCACAAACCTATGTTCATAGATCAATAATTTCTCCATGCTACAGTAGATATCTCAATGTACAGAAACTCCCATGGACTTGAAATACTGAAAAATCTCAGGAGTCAGTTTTATCCGTGAAAAAAAGCACTCATTCTCATCACAGGATGCTCTCCAAAATATTGTATTTAACACCTTGGAATCTTCAACAACTGTTTCCCATTTGTAGCATCTTCTTTTCCACATGACATGTCTGACCAAAACCCTGATGCAAATGCTGTGGAATTGCGTATCTTTATGAGTACACACTGTCACATTCTCTTTTGAAGGTAACTGGCAGCAAACTGCATGCAAAGAACAGCTGGAAGTAGAGAAGCAAGAGAGAGAGCAGATGAAACTGAATAAATACCACAGAGATTGTGTAGCATGGCTATTAGCTGTGAGATTCCCAGCAAACTATGAAAATAACAGCAACTTAACTTGAATTTTTATTTACTTATTTATTTAGACCCAAGTATCAGCTTGCAAAAGGCTGCTAGGAACAAACAGGGGCATTACCAATGCAGATTTGATAGCTGATTGCTTTTTGTCAGAAGGTGCCTTTCACATCCATCAAGTATTTAATTAAAACCCTCACGGCTTTAGGAATCCAGCCCAGTTTCTCTTTCCAGAGGTCCCGTCTGGGAAAGACAGCTCCGCACAGCCCATTGAAGCACATATCTTCCTCAGCACAACATCTGGCAACAGGATGGTAATTGATGTAGTATAAAAAATAGATCATCTGTATGCTATTTTCCACCCTTCTCAGGAGGGAACCTTTTAATTGGCTGATAATAGCCCCCCTTTAGTCTGTCCTCTTAGAGGATTATATAAATCAGGCATCTAAAAGGTCAAGGGAGTCTCAAGAGAGGTTCTAGGAAGAACACAAAGTTAATGCCACTGCCGTCCTGCTGCCTTCCCCAAGGTGCCCAGGAGAACCACAAAGGTCCAACTCCCCCCTCCCACAGCCACAAAGTTCCTGTTGAGAAAAACCTCTCACTAATGAACATTTGCTCCCATCTCTCTAAGAAAATCCCAGGGAACAGCACAATCCAGGCCATCGAATGGATATGAACGGGGGAAGCTGGTGCCCAGGGGCTGCAGGAGAGGCGAGGTTGCCATTTGCAGCATGTCCTAATCCTGCTGCCCTCTGCCCTAGGCCCTGTCATTTGCTACTCCTACCCTTGAGCCTGCCAAAAGAAGGCAGCAGCCAGGCCGCTATTCCCTGGATATGCACGTTAGGATAACACAGCACCAAGTTAAATAAGCAAAAGATCATTTGTATCTGCCGTGCTGCAGCATAACTGCACTCCAGCCTGCAGGCAGAAGACAAACTAGCATCCTGCTTGGAAACCAGGTTATTTCACTGCCTCCAATTAGCATCCACACAGGTCACAGGTAACAGTTTACCCAACTAAATAAAGCCAAAGCCTGAAGGAGGCAGTTTGCAACCAGCTGCATCTGGCCATGTGACTGCATCATTGTGGGTAAATGAAAGAGCCCAGGAGTCAGATCAATTCATGGTCTTTGCTTCAAAAGGCAAATCAAAAAAAGAAAGAAGAAAGAAAAGAGCATCTATGTGCCTTCATTTCCTGCACTGATGAAGTTGCTTCCAATACTTGCAATTACCCTCTTTTCAAGAAAGGAATTAATTAGCATCACAATGTATCTTCAAAGTTCCAAGAAGAATAAAGGGATCTGGCACAATGCGGGATTCCTGGCATGGAAATCAGCCCCTCATCTAAGCAGCAGGGGTGATTGTATAGGCATATTAGTGTGATAAAGGGGGCTGCGCTTCTATTTGTGCTGGAAAAAAAACTAATGAATAAATCAAAATCCCTATCATGTCTAAAAATGCTTGCAGAACAGCTAGTGTTCAAGGAGGATCATTAATTGCTGAGTATTAAGGGCTGGATTCAGCTGCATTGAAAGCAATGGAGATGTTACAGAGTTTGGGGACACACAGATCAGCCACCAAACCTCTGCTTCAGCTGCAAATTTCCAGTATTCTCAGCTCTAATTCAGGAACATCTGAGGTGCCATTGCTGGAAAGATGAACATAGGCTGAAACGATCTCACTCCCCAGCCACTGAATCAAGTTCAGCCTGCTTTAAATTAGTCAAAGATCACTCATTTATACCCTCAGACAATTTCAGCCAACAGCACTACCAATAAAATATTATATGTCTTATGTCTTATTTATTAAGGCATCTTGATAACATATCTGCAGACACTCCATAGACACACTGAAAAGGCATCTCTGTGTCAGACAACACAGGCAGGAGAAATGAAGGACGATGTAAAAGCAGATGAAGGCACTTCATCATAGATGTGCTCTTTGCAAAATTCAAAAGAGTAATAAACTGATGGGGCAGCAAGAGTCACAATAAGCCACGCGCCTAAGTGCCACCTTAGCAGTAGCAGTGTGCTGTAAATCACGGCAGAAGATAACTCGGAGGGGAGATCTGAAGGACAAATAGCGATTGCTTCATCGGCCACTGACACGCAGACGAGCTACGGCCGGGGTGGGCTGCACCCCTTGGAAATGAGGAGCCAGGTACTGTCAAAGCAGAACTGGAAGCCTTACACTCCTCTTTGACTTCAATAGGAAAGCCTGAAATAAAACAGATACTGGAAACGAGAGCAGTTTTACGTGTTCTTTAAAAAACAGCCACTGCCATGAAAGAATGGTTGAGGTTAGAGGGGAACTCTAGAGATCATCTAGTCCAACTTCCCCGCTCAGGACATCTACCAGGGCGTTTCAACATCCTTTCTTCAGGGTTACTACTAACATTAAACAAGAGCTCAGTTGACTCCCTTTTAATACTTAAAAGAAAGGACAGTGCAAAATGAAGAGCTGAATTGAAACGCAATTACATTTTGCAGTCAAAGGTGAGTCAGCAGGTGCAAGTAGTTACTGAGCAACCTGCTGCATGAAGAGCCATTGGAGATGGCTGCACTTGCTATCTCCAATCTGTTTACAGAGAAGTGAATGAAAGGAGAGATGTCTATCAGGCTAATGTAACAGTTGGTTCATGCTTTTCTGCCCTTTCAGCATTGATGCAATGATGGCAGCAGCAATAAAGAAGGAGTATCCACAAGGTGTGAAACCTATCTGATTGGCATCAGGACGCGGTGTGGTGGGCACATGGTCAAGTTGGCCACTACACAAATGTTATTCTTACTGCTCGTGGCTCATTTCAGTTTGTGTGACTGCTACAGAGCTGCTCCTGGCCACAGGGGAATACACTTAGCTGGAGTGGGGTTCAGTCTGGATTGTGTCACTCATTCGACCTGTGTCTGAAAAAGCCAGCACCAGGAGCAGAGCTCCCAAACCCATCTGCCTTGTTTGCAAAAAATTGCAGCTAGGGGCATCCTAAAATATGGGACCAAAAAGGGAGGTTCATACACAGACAGTTCAGCACTGCATAGACACGGAATCGGAGCATAAGGAATTGGGAAGCAGCGCTGTTAGTTGTATACTCAGACAGGCCTGAGAGAGAAGATCCACAAGTCTCACTTTGCTAAATCATATACTCCGTTTTTTATACTCATTAGATAGTTTCTCATACTGTTTTTGATACTTGTGTGACTTTGGGTTTGGGGGTTTTTTTTCCTTTTTTTTTTTCTGTTTTTTTCTTTTTTTCTTTTTAGACCAAGAGCTGTGCACTGACCAGACTTCCTAAACTCTCCTGCAGATTTCTGGAATGACACCTACAATGCTCATTCCTGCAGAAATGCGTGCTGACACCAGCAAATTGAATATTGCCACATATAAATTCATAGCAAGAAAAAGAGCATTTATAAGACATAGCTTTTTACCCACTTCACAAGCTTCCATTTGTATACATTGCAGATTGTTAAAATCTGATTCATAAACCACTAGCCATTATTTTTCCCTTTGAAAAAAAATGCCAAAGCTGGAGAAGTAAAGTTTAAGAAAGGGGATAATGGACAGGTCCAGCTCAAGACATATTATAAAAGCCTCTCTACAAGCAGCTCAGTTGATACTACTCACTGCAGGAGGTGCAAAACTGTCTATCCCTATTGTATTTCTTTCTGCACCATATGCACAAATTTTCCATACCTTATCTTAGAGAAAATAGAGGAAAAAAACAAAAATATAGGATCTCCCATTTCAGCATTTTTATACTAGTCAGCAGCAACTTTATGGGTGAGAAAGTTTGGTTGAAAGCCATGGAAAAGCTGTACGCTAAGTTAAGGGAGAGCTGTTGTGTGTACCCATGAACTGTGTCATGCCTACCGGGCACTGACAGTGACAGCCAAGCAGAAAAATAAAATCTCAACTCCTGACCTAATGCAAAATGCCAGCCGTGTAATAGGGAAACAAATGAACACTTAGAAAGAGTTGGCAGAGAGAGGGTACCATTCCTGTTATATCTGCAGACTGCTAAATATCACAGCGGGCATTTGCACAGTGCCAGGATTACTGAACAACATCGCCCAGAAAGGAAAATCTTGAATACTGGAAGAAATAAAGAAAATTAGGTTATTCCATACCCCTACCAGAGTTAGAGGATGAATGTCAGGGATAGCAAACTTCAGACAAGGTTGTCACTCATTGCAGTGTTTAATCCACTGCTAAAAGAGTATTTGAAAGACTTTACTACTTGGAAGAAAAACAACAACAACAAAAAAACATTTGGCACAAGGAGAAGAGGAGAAGGGCTCCCAGGAGCACTTTTCCTACAGAAATAAATCCAATAGCACATCATGAGAAAAGTAGAGATGTATGAAATTTGGATCACAGTCCAAATCTTTCCCAGCGTTTAGGGATGATCTTGTCAACAGATTTGATTCTGGAGCCTCTCCATTTAAAAAAAAAAAAATAATAAAATAAAGGATAAAAAATAAAAAAACAGGTTAAAAGTGAAAAATCCCTAGAGAAAAGACCTATTTNTGATCTTGTCAACAGATTTGATTCTGGAGCCTCTCCATTTAAAAAAAAAATAAAATAAAATAAAAAAAAAAGGATAAAAAGTAAAAAAAAAAAAGGTTAAAAGTGAAAAATCTCTAAAGAAAAGACCTATTTCTCAGACCTTCTANAAATAATAAAATAAAGGATAAAAAATAAAAAAACAGGTTAAAAGTGAAAAATCCCTAGAGAAAAGACCTATTTCTCAGACCTTCTAAGTAAGATTTGTTTAAGGTTGCTTAATAATTCAGACATTCCCTCCATGCACATATGCAAAACAAAACCCGCCAGCCATGCTACCCCCAAATCCTATTTATTCTTTTTCATGCTCTTTTGTCCTTCACATTCCAGCTGGAACCAGCAGTGTCCACAGAAAGTAGAAAGGAGAATTCCAGATGACTTGGTGTTTCTGAGACAAGGGCCATGAGAAATCTCAATAGGAAGCCTGCACTGCTAAGATTTTCACCCCTTTTTGAAGGTGCCATGTGACTGAAGAACTCAGATAAGGCTCCAAATGCATCTTTGCCCTTTAGGGTGAGCACTTGTACCAAGGGTCTGCTGTATAGTTGGAGGCCAAAATTTCCCATTGCAACAGCTAAAAACTGGATAGGGTCCACACCTAGGTTGCCTCCTCTCTCCTTTCTATCACAAAGAAGCTATTGGGCTGCATTCTCTGCATAGTTGCTGCTGTGAATGATCGTGCTGCACTGGATTGCCCTAGGCCAGTTTACTGGAGGAGAAAAAGTAGCGAAACCATCGTCAGAGCTTTAACGGATTAAAAAAATAATAAAGACGTGTTTTAATAAACAAATGATACAAAACACTGCCTAATTTATTATGTGATTGAATCTAAGGCTGAGGTTTGTGGCTAGTCAGAAGCCAAATCCAAGTCTATTCCTTGCTCCAACCCAAGTGGGGATCCTGAATCTGAATTCAAAAAGGTCCTCACAGTAAGTTTATCTCTCTTCTTGCCCTGACGAGCAGGGCATGGTGAGGCAGAGCACAGAGGGCTGTTTGTCTTTCGCAGTCTGTCTTCGGTTCTATAGATCAATCTGTGAAATTGAATTCAAGGCGTGAACGGCCCAGCCGCCCAACCTCTCCAATATCGATTTAGCCCACGCCGCCTGTGCCCTGCACGATATTTATGCCAAAGAACATGAAAAAATGCTGCTTCTTCAATATACTCTGACATTCAGCAGGGAGAGTAATGAAGGCGAGGAGGGGAGGGAGGGAGGAAGGCAGAAAGCAGTCAGTTCCCAGCACGAGATGCACAGACGTGCGTGTCGAGTGGTTTTGTATGCGGTCGTGGGACCAGGTGGCCAGAGGATGCTGCAGTTAAGAAAATGCAGCGCATCCCTTCCGACCAGCAGCGCCTGCATAACTGCAATGAGGTTGTGCCACGCTGGTCCCCTGATAACCACGGAGAGAGTTGCGCCTCAGCAAAGCTAAATTATTTAGCATGGCCGGAATGAGAAGCAGAAAATCTGGTTCCGAGTTACTTACTGAAGGTTATCTTCACACACAGTCAACCTGAAGGGAATTCAGAATAAATCAAGACCCTCCCCAGGTTATTCTTGAGGCTCAGATGCTACCTTGACCTTGGAGGGATGTGGATAACCTGGGCAATCAGGTTAATGTTAACAGCAATTTTGAAACCTTGCCCTCCTTTAGAGAATCCAGAGCCAAGAGGGATGCTGGATAGCACTGGAAAACAAATCTGCCACCTGTGGAACAAGGATATGGGACAAATCTTTTCAGGACTTGCTCTAAACTCAAACATCTGAAATAAGAATCAACAAGATATCTAAGACAGACAGAAATATATATTTTTGTTATATTTCTCATTTATCCAGCTACGACTCATCAGCTTTTACTGGGAAGAAGATATGTCAAAAGCAGTTTCTTTCCTGGCTCCAGGAGAGGCTGAATAGATTCCCTCATTAGCTTGGTGGCACCGTTATCTGTCTTTTCTCTTTTGCCCTCCATTTCCCATCTGGGATACTACAATTCACTCAGATTCTTCAACCATTTCCCCTTTGTTCACCTCTCTTTTGTATTTCCTCTTCTGCAAATACTCCCGCAAATGAGCTCACTGGCAGGAACAAGAGCATTTAAAGCTAATGCTGCTACCCCTACAGAAAAATGGTTTTCAAATTTATCATCATGTATTGAGCTAGGAAATATTTTTTAGGTTATCTCTATTTTTACTGGTACAGGTCATCCAAAACATTTTACAAGTTTGGGCTGATTAACGAGAAATTGGTTGAAAAATAGGGGTGACAATAACACTATGTCTTTGACATTGAGGGGAGAATAGTTTTGTCTTTCAGCAGCACACAGTTTTATATTTACTTCAGCTTTATATAGAAGATTTTTAAAACCTCAGAAATTAATCGAACATTGATTTGTTCTAAAATAAAATCTCTCTTTTATATGACTTTCACTTTTCTTAAATAATGCAAAAATTAGTTCCGTTTGAAGGAGTTATTCTTCCTACTCTCATAATGGTTATGTGCCATTAACAGCTCATACGAGCTACATTTAGCCAATGAGTTAACAGAAATAAACCATGTGATTGGCAAAGACAACTTTAATCAGAAAGACTTCCAACAAATTGACCACAGATGAGATAAAGGCAGGATAAGTAAAAGTGTCATATAAATTACTTGCCATGAATTATCTGCCAGCTCAAGCAAACTGACAGTAATAGACCTAGGCAGCACATTCTGTCATTTTAGATCCTGAAATGAGCAGCAAAAACCCTACTTCCCTTACTAGGGGAAGGTATAAGAAAATTAATTTGTAGGGGGACGTTCTAGATATCGGAGAAGATCTTTGTGTCTCCAGACGCAATTGCACTCATCCTGCCTTGTACCTTCATATTCGCACTCCTGAGAATATTAGTGCAATCCCTCATTGGTCCTGATTCAGGTTCAGAGTGAGGAAAGCTGGGTCCACAGCCCTGCACATCCTCAGGGATGCACCTGGGAAAGGAGAGAACACCACCTCCTCTTGAGATCGTCTCCTGCTGTCACACACTGCCTTAAAAAAAGGAAACATTTTGCTCTGGATCTATCTGGCAGGCAGCTGGGAAGTGTTTCTCCAAAATAATACCCCAAGGGAAAGCATCTCCCTTGCCTCACCCTTCACCTAGGCAGCTTGCGTCCTCCTGCTTCCCACATGGGCAGAGTCCCTCAGAGCACAAAGGGTCCCTGGAGCTGGGGCACCTGGCGGGACCACCCCAGCCTGACAACACCATGCCTGGCAGGAAGGGCTTGGATAGTGTCTACTGCACCCAAATGTCGGGTATTCGTGTGTGCTTATGGTCTGGGGATTTGGGAAAGCACTTTATCAATTTCCAAAGCAGCGTATTAAAAGGAAAAAAGAAATAAAAAGAAAAAAAAAAGCCNAACTTTATCAATTTCTAACGCAGTGTATTAAAAGAAAAAAAATTAAAAAAAAAAAAACCAACACACACACTCAACCATTGGGAGTCAATACACAGAATGACACATATTGACATGTCCTTCCAGGGAGAACAAAGGCAGACTGCTGCCAATTGCAAGCACATCTGAAGTGCAGGAAAGAACAGAAACAGCCTTAAAGACTCTGCCAGGCCCTTGGTTTTCATTTTGCTGAGAACATTTTCTGCACTGGACAGGGGTGTGTGCAGCATGTTAAGCAAGGCCTCCTAGCAGTTATCTAAAGGGATTATATCAGACAGCATGATAAATCATTTCAAATAAAGGTATGAGAGGATATACAGAGACTTCGAGCTTCAATCTAATTAGACTTCTGGGAGCAGTGCTGGAGCTGGTGGATGAACAGAGGGTTGCGTGCGATCTAGGGTGTTATCTACATACCTACATCTGGGGCACATAAAATCCTCCCACGTTTTTTGGGTATCAGCCTGATGAGGCTGCCAGTAGAATCAGTGGCAGCCTCCATGGTAATGGAGGTAATAGGCTAAGCACGCTACCTACCATTAACTCTGCATATAGGGGATCAAAACTCACCTTGTAATAAGGTTACAGCACCAGGAAGCTTGTATTTCTCCTGGTGACACGTGTCAGGGCCCATGACATCATGCCTTGGTGTCACGGCCCCACATCATTTCACCATGAGGTAATCAGGTCAGACCCAGAGCGAGGGCCCTCTAAATCACGCCGTAAGCGTCAAGGGCTGTTTCTGATCGAATGGCAGCCGTATAAGAAGGTGCCATTCACAGCCTCCAGAATCCGTCTGTCATGCAGCTGCAGAGACAGCGGGGGGAAATATTCAACATGCAGGTGTTTGTAGTTTGTCCTTGCTTGGAGGCAGCCAGATGCTTTAGTGCTTCGGAGGGAGAACAGGAGGGGGGAAGGGGAAGAAATATCCTCGGATTTTCCCCAGGAGACTGACGGAGATGGGAGTCCATTAGATGTCAAGATATTACCCCGCGATACGCCAGCCCAGCTGGCGCTCTGCGCAGAGATGCTGCTCCATCCGCGTCTGATGCGCACGGGCTGCAGCATCTTGCAGTACCCCCGGCTGCACAGTGCACTCCCCTGCGGCACAGACCGTCCTCAGGGCCCGCCGACAGCACCGTGATTTAAAACCAGGGCAAATGTGTGACCCGCGGGGCTGGTTAAAGCATTAAAATAAATTGCCGGAGGAGGATATGGAATCGTCATCACCAGCAATTTTTAACGGCAGGTTCCACATGCTGCCTTCAAGCAGAGGGATGGAGTAAAGAACCTTTCAAAGTCTCTTCCAACACATTTTTGTTTTTAATGATTTCATGGTTTAGGGAAACAGTGTTGAGATCCCTGAACCCCATTCCATGTGTTTGCTGGTGCCTGATCAGAAAAAAAAAAATAATAATAAACTTTAAAATAACCTTTAGATTTAGTTTATTTCATTTAACATTCTTCCACCAAAAGACCTTCAAGCCGCATTTCAGAAGCCTTCCTCCCATACTGCTCCCCACGTCCAGTGCACCGAGCAGGAGGCTCTGCCTTCACTAAGGGAAGCTGCTGACTTTGCTGTTTCTTAACAGCAGCTTTGGACACTGCAGCTTCTCCTGGTGCAAACAGCCTGGCACGGAACTTTGCACACTTTCCGGTATAAAAATAACTGTCCTGACCCACTGTCCCTTCCCTCAATTATTGCAGTCCTGGGACTCTCCTCTTCGAAATCTACTGGCCACAGAGCTAACTGAAAAAGTGCTCTTGCTCACCTCGCACGCAGGTTTGACGGTCACCTCGGAGCCTTTCTTCCTGCAGGAATGCGACTAGGTAACAACCCCGACTGGTAAATTAAAAACGTTTTTTACTTGTGATCGGAACATTCCTGCCAGACTTCAAAGCCAGAAGGCAAGCTGCAAGCTGACAGACGCGTTACTTTTTAATCATCTCAGAACTTTTAAGCCGCTCTCCTGAGTTTTGCAGGGTGTGTGCACAAGGTGTGAAGGCGGCCTAGGTCTGGCAGATGTTGAGCGTGAGTCTGTGAGGATGTTAGGCATTTTTGGCTAAATCATTTGGCTTGTGGGGCTCACTCCCACTGGGTGCTCCTGGTGCCTCACAGGATCCTGTCCACCTTGCACCAGTTGCACCATTTTTACACAAATGAAGATAATGGCATGACAAGAAAAATCAATTTTCATATGGTCTCTAAGCTGAGATTTGTTTCCAGGGGTTAAAGACACAGGGCACTACCCTTCAATGAAGCTAAACAATTTATAGCAGCTGAGGTTCCATCCTTCGGAGCTTAGCTGCTAAGAGCAAGGAGAAATTAATTTCTGAATTCAGTGCATGTTCAGCCAGGCTTAAAGTAAATGGGGATTATTATTCTTTTCAGGTGAAAAGCAGATTATAACAATAAATATACACTGTAGGTTTAAAAGAAAGACTCTAGGGAGACAGCTGGCTTCAGCAAGAAATTAGTCAGAAAGCAACTTCTGAAAGCACTGAATATTCTCTGTCATTTCCCAATCGATTCCTAACTCAGAAAGCCAGAAAACAGCCGACACTCCTAATAGCTGCCTTTGGAAGCGCAGTCTGCCCAGCAGCATGATTTGTGAGGCCTGCTCGAGTTCCTGGCAGTCACTGCAGATGAATCAGTGGTTTCTTTTTTAACATCTTCTGTGACAATGGCAATGCAGGATTCTGCAGACATTAAAATGCAAAACCCAACAGGCCCTAATGTAGAAGGTAAGTCCTAAAAATATTACAGTGGCAGGTTAGTGTTCCCCTCTGATAATGCATTTATAGGCGTTCTTTTTTTCTATTATTTCTCTTTCATCTGAGATCAGTGCCACCTTCTTAGGCAGTGGCCAAATGAATAATGTCATTTCTTTATTTCAGACCACTTTTAACTCTCTGGTGTCCCTTTCCAGAGCAGTACTGCAGAACATCTGTATAAGTACAGGCTAATCTGGGGAAGGAAGAGAACCTGGGTATCAGGTTGTGAACTGCCTCCCCTTTTGCTTCGCATTTGCAATCAAACCTCTGCTTTCTCTCCCCACCTACAATGGGAAAGTTGTGCCTTGCTATTACAAATAATAAACAAAATATTATTGGGGGGGGGGCGGAAATTTTGCAAGGCTGATGTCATATTGTTTTGCTGGAAGAGGGTCCAAGGAAAGGGCATGTCGGGGTCTCCTCACTTGCTCTATGGGAGCTGATGGACTGGTCTATGCAGTTGCCCTGGTAGTGCTGTTCTTTCTCTATCACACCCTATATATGTGTCCTCTAGCACAGGGCATCAAGCCAACAGTCCTCACATTGCTCAGTCTTCCTGGAGCAACAGTCCGGTCCACTAATAGCTGCACAGTTTGTACCAGTACATTCAAGTAACTCACAGTGCAGCACCCAAAAGGTTGGCCCGGGACCTCTACGCGTGAATGTTCCCATTTATCTCTTGGGAAGGAGTTCAGGTCAACCCGAACAATCAATCCTCAACAATTCCTGAAAGACTAATGAAATCTGGCAGGAAAAAGGAAGAAGGGGAAAAACAAAACAAAGCCCTTGCCAATGCACAGGGGAGTTTTCTAGCTTTCTCCATTAGGAGACAAAAGCCTCTCACACGCTCAGCTCAGCTTGACGCTATTGACAGCCAAATCTTCGTAGCAGATTTCTCTCAGCATGAATTCCTGTCCCTGAAGTGGGCTTTATCCCCGCTAAATAGCAAACAACAAAACAAGTTAGCAATCGAGTCATCTCCCCTCCTGAAGACAGACATTTGAGTTCAGGCTTTACCTTCCAATAAAGGGCAGCAAGGTGCTTTACAAACAGACCAGCTGGAGAGTTAAAAAATAAAATAATAAATAAATAAAAATTTAAAAAGCAAAACCCTAAACACAGCCTTCTTTTCACTTGTTTGAGCACTCAGCCAAACACAGTAAAAGGCTGTTTCCCTGGGGCTGGCTATGTAAGGTTGAATTAGTGCCTTACGCACAGGTGAAGTACTTAGTCAAGCCTCAGGTTTCTCAGGTTAAGGCCAAAAAGGCTGTTCAATAGCAGTATACACCCCATCATTGCTCAGGGATAAGCAGAACAGACCAAAAATGTATATAGAAGCAACAGTTAACATTTTTTTTTCTCCTTTTTCAAATACTTTGGTGTTTAACACTTTCTGCTTAGCCTGCTACAACAGAGAATCAATAATATTTTTGTATCTTGTTGCTTTCTTTGGTTCACTTCTAAGAAAACAATGGAGCAGATTTATCCCCTGTGTGACTGCTTCACTCATTTCCAGGGTGTTTGGCCTGAGGGAAATTTGGCCCAGCGCACTTAAAAATTCAAGTGATGGGAAAGTCTCTTCTGATCCTTTCTTCAAACACTGAATACGACCTGCTTTTGAGGTTTTTCACATGTCACAATGCCCTTTTCTACTTCCCATCATGAAGATGTCGTGCTAGATGCTGCCTCCCTGGTGCCCATAAGTCCTTACAGAGCAAGTGGCTCGCACAGTATGCCTCTCCATACAGTATCTTAACTTTTAAAACTGAAAAAGGAAAACATAGACACTGTGGCACTGATCCCCCCACAGTAATTACACTTCATCTGACTGGTGCTTTTGTCATTCAGTGCTTAACAGCTGGAGACAAGAGCGCTTTGGCATGCTGAGCCTTGTCTGATGCCACGGACAGCTGAACCTTTGACTGGCCCCAGCTGATGTGAGAGAAATTTTGGCTTCCCTGTACAGTCGTTCTGGCCTTCCTTTACATTTCACCTGGGACCTGGGATCCTGACAATATTTAAGGTTCCTGAGAGCGAAAACATCTTTGTTTAATTTAGTCTTTGGCTTAGGACCAGCGGCACTGGCTCCCGCTGACCGAAGTGTTTCTCCGCGCTGCACAAACATGGAGCGGCCGAGGGAGAGCGTGCGGTGCTGCACGCGCAGCGAGCGCCCAACTACACCGTCCCGGCACGCGGTGAGGAAAACAAGTCAGTCCCAGACCTGTTTTGAGACATGACCTTGCCCTCCCTCCTTCCCTGCCCTCTTTACTCCCCGGTTTGTCATTTTTCCTCACTCAAAACATTAGGGTTCAGAGGTAGAAGGGAACCTTTTCTTTTTAAGGCATCCAGAAGTATCTTAGGGTGTGATTCCAGTACCATGCTCAAAACCACAGCAAACAATTTGCACAGGGTATCAAGGTAGGGTAAAAACATTCCCCGCTCCTCTTGGAGCAGGGACTGAGACCCATGAGGCTCACGGCAATCCAGACAGTCACCTCTTCAGAGGGAAGGAGATTCAGAGATGAAAAGGAAACAACATGACCTGCATCTTGAGCAACCAGCCCGCTCTCTATCCCCCTCCCAGCAAAAGCTGCAGTGAAGTCAGTAACGCTCACTCAGCTGCGACTAGCACGTCAGGGCAGAGTGCAGGACACACTGATCCTTCCTCAAGGAAGGCTGTTCCTGTGACTCTTCAGGTTTAAAAAAAAAAAAAAATCCTTGCACTGTTACTTCTCCTGAACTCATATGTTAAGTGCAACTGCAGGTGTAATGAAATAAGGCATTTTCTTTTGCCTTCTGGTACATCAGAAGACAAAGTTCAAGTCCCAGTTTTGGTCCTAGAAACATTCTACTGCTCCTCATCAGCAGCCTTTGGTCTCCTAGGGAAAGATTATTGTCCTGAATACTAGAAAAATGCCAGACCCCAGTGAATCAGCTCAAAGATTTTTCTCTTAATCAGACTAGATAGCAAAGAGGGAAAATGGAATTTAAACAGCATGAAGAACAAATGCTGTTCAGGCATCTGCTTTGAATTTTTACAACACCTTATTAGGAGTTGATTGACAAAGAAATAAAAGAAGTAAAAGGAACAACAAATCCATATTCTGACTAGCAGGGAGAAGGCAAGAATGCAATGAGTCTACAAGACTGATGAACTGAACACAAACTCCACAGCTATGACCTTTTAAAGTGTCAGTCATACTGGGAGCATTGGCATGGAACAGTGCTTTTGATTTACGCTACGATCAGAAAACTGAGAGAATCCATTCTGCACTTCATCATCAGCTAAGGCTGATCACCTTTTGCCATTGTATCTCAGAAACGCCAGGGATCTGCTCTGCTTCCACGCTTGCCCTCACTCCCCTTGGTTATTCATTGAATCCACGTGGTAACTTCAATTGGGCTATAAAGTAGAACGATTGGAAAAGTCACATCCCTGTCACAATCCCAATCTGCCAGACCAGAGTGTGTATGGTTGCCAGAACTACAGCCTTCTGTCAAACAGTCCCTTCAGAAACACCAGTCAGCTTGGCAGTCCTTTAGGCAGACATAAGCACTGCTGTTTTCTCTTAAGACCATCTACTTGGCCATCTTATGACAAGCAGACTCACTGAGCCAAGGGCTGTCCATCAACAGAGCTGCCCTCTGCCTACCACTAGAGGACATTCCTGATAGCTGGAAGAGATTTTATGCTGCCCAAAGTCTGNTCTGCCAGAGTGTGTATGGTTAGTGTAGGGGGGATCCTTGCCAGAACTACAGCCTTCTGTCAAACAGTCCCTTCAGAAACACCAGTCAGCTTGGCAGTCCTTTAGGCAGACATAAGCACTGCTGTTTTCTCTTAAGACCATCTACTTGGCCATCTTATGACAAGCAGACTCACTGAGCCAAGGGCTGTCCATCAACAGAGCTGCCCTCTGCCTAACACTAGAGGACATTCCTGATAGCTGGAAGAGATTTTATGCTGCCCAAAGTCTGAGAGTGATTTCCATGAGTTATTTTCAACACAGCCATGGATGTATATCCTTGCTAAAGTCTGCATCTAACAGCTAAAGTCTGTGGTATGATGCTGATGCTCTCAAGAATCAACCTGCACAATGACAGAGAGCTATATCAGGATGAGAGCTATACCAGTGAAAGAGAAGTGTAACAAGTGGCATGGCAAAGGTAACATGAGGCCTAGAGTCTGGCCTGTCATCTCTAGTTTAGCTAGAACAGAATATCTCTTCCTACATCATGTTTTAGAAGGATTAGCAAGTAATTAAACAACATAAGGGAAAAAGCTGCACAAGGAACAACCTCTGGTCCTTGTCACCTATTCTCATACTTTTTGCTAGCAGACATTTGCCAGAGATGGGATCTTGACAGATATCAAGATTTAGCATGTAAGATTATTCTAACATAATATGACTGGTTTTAGCTGAAAAATACTTTAGATTCCCCTATGTGCCCAGAAGCCGGAGTTCTATAAAATGGTCGGGAAAGTTGAAAACAGTCAACATGCTTTGGAAATACACAGTGAGAGCAGGCCTGCAACTGGATTTTGCCAATCCATGAACTCACTTACATAAACACTGGTTCATTTGGGAAAGCTTTCCGAGGCTGAACAGCAGCTCTGCACCTTCGAGCCTGAAGTATGATTCCTCCTGATAATGAAGAAATAGAAAAGTCAAAAGTAGGGGATCTGTGCCCGGTTTAAGCAATAATTGCTTTAATCATTGTTTTCTATTCATGTAATGTAGGGGAGAGAGGAGGAGTAAGGAGAGAAGCACTAGCAAAGGAGAACCGCTATTAAGCTAGCCAGCAAAGCTGGTACAAGAACATGTGAATTATAACTGCCCCCAAAATGAAGAGCAGGAATTAGATTAGAAAAGGCCTCATCATTAGAGTACAATGTTCCAGAATGGCCATTCAGCCAGGTCACCTAGGACCTTTTGGTCCTAAATTCCCACACGTCCCACATGACACATTAAAGCAGGACAGCAGTCTGGAGGATTAAACTACTGATAACCTGGGCTGCTTGACTCTAACTATCATATAAGAGGGCAAGATGAACTATTGCAAAGCACTGAGAATTATTTTTAGCAAGAACCTGGGTAAAAACAAACAAAAGCTCTCCCCAGTCCTGCAATCTTTATCTCAATCAGCAAAGATCTTCTTCTCACCTCTGCATTAAGATGTTGTTGGCATAGCAAAGGATGAATTGATTTCTTTAAGGACTTTTCACACTCATCCGTGTGAAAGATTAAGATTAATTCAAACTCAAATTAAAAAGCAAAGGGACTGGCAATGCCTGGAGAACACTGGAAATATTCAGAACCCTGTCACAGTTCTTTACAGACTTTTATGAGGCCTCACACATCATTTCAAAAGGCTCATCATTTCCAAACTGCCAGGCAGTGGTATTTATCTTATAGATTTTCTGTGTTCTCATTTAAATTGCTTAAATAAATGAAATAAAATTGCACTATTACAGCCTTGCATGGCTTCAAAACTCCCTCCTCCCACCCTGGCCATTAGGACAACACGATTTCATTATTTTCCCTACAGCACTACAAGTAATTCCATTTTAAATTAAAAGGCAGGTGAGGAACAAGGTTTTCCCCTTTTGTTTGTGCTCCTCAAATATGAATAAAGAGAAATTCCTGAGCACAAGTAGATAAGGCATGAATAATTCACCAGCTCCACGTTCTCTTGCAGATGTACAGCCCCGCGTGCTGATTCCCTTCCCTTTGCCTTTCCTGGGAGCTGGGATACAACTGCAATAGACTTCTCTTCTACGTCTTGTTTCCCCTCTTCGACCTGCACTAGCAGCATTCTCAGACAGCAAGCAAAGTCCCTAATGAATTTACCTGGTCTCCTTTTCTTTTTTGTTCTTCTCACCGCCTTTGTTCAATAGGCTTACAGAAAATCACCTCTCGCTTCACAACTCCTGCAGAAAGGAATAAAACACGGAGAAGTGTTTTACATTTGCCCACAGAAACATCTCTCTCATCACAGCTGAGTTTTCTGAGGTCTAGCTATGTGGGCACACAACTAATTGCACACAGGAGCCTTACCAGATCCTACTTTGCATCAATCAGTTCAAAAAAAAAGTCCATAGTCCTAATTTTATGCAAAGAAGTTGGTTTCCATTAAAGGAATAGTAAAACAACACTGATAAAGTATTCCTTCAAATGTTAATCTAATATAATAGGGAATATTAATCATAGCACAAGAGACACTTATGCTTCCCCAGTCACATATGTCATTAGAATTACTTTCCAGCTCTAGAAACTGTCTTCCAAGTTGTATCTTGAGTGATAGTTACTAAATTAGGCTAAAAGTTTTCCATCTATTCTATTTCCTGCTCTTAAAATATATTAATTTAAATTTAATGCAGATTGAATCTTCTTTTTTTGGAAACTATTTTTGTTTTATTTTCATCTGGGACAGATAGAGATTTCTTTTGTATTCAGCCAGCAATATTCAGGTTTAAGTACTTTTACACAGTGCCCCTTACTGTGGAAACTATAGAGGACTGTCTTTCAATGAGAAATGCAATTTTGCTATGAAAAACAGCTACAACTGCTTCAACTAACTCACAGAGAAAAATATTCAAGTACTAAAAGGGCCCTGTTCACACCCAGCACAGGCCAAGTCAGTCACCCAAATATTTCCCTTTGTCACAAAGCTCAAATAACCCAGAGAGCAGCTTCACAACTGCAGTATGGGAGAGTCAGGGGAAGGACACAGTGTGGTGAGAAAAGCATAACACAACACAGCATTTAGCTGAACCATTCTCCAAAAAGTAGTTTGTGCATTTTAGAGTCGTGTAGCGACTGAAGTTACAACAAGGAATTGCTATTTATTCTCAGCTAGGTTACGGTTAGTAATATTGCCTTCCACCCCTTCATTGCTTCTACCGTATTGACAAAAACGATTTTGTTGCCCTGGGTCACAATGTTATACAAACATTCACTAGAGCAGCTTATTGCTTGCTCTTAAATTTTGTCTTTCTTGGGGACTTTCATTAGAAAAAGGCTTACGCTATCATCCAAGGGAGCAGTGTGACTGCAGAGACAGAAAGCAGAACTGGCCATGCACAAGGGCTGTCAGCTGCAGAAAGAAAAATTGAGAAACAATACAGAAAAATATTTTCTTCAAGCTCATTTGTAGTCTTCTTTTGACATACCAGGAAAAGCAGCATGCACAAGTCAGTCACGTGTGACTTTCGCGTTGGCGCTCTCTTACTAAGAGCGGCACTACCAAATACTTAGAAGGTTTTACCACGTTCCTCACTCCATGTGGAGGGCTTGTGAGGTCATCAGCTTTCATACGGGAAAAAAATCTGAATTCAGCACAAGGGAATTTATGATTGACTTCATTTGAGATCATGCCAGTCAAGGGAAGGAGGATAGATCTCATTTAAAGATGTGTTTATTTGCAGTTCTTCACCTACACACACATCCAATTATAAATGTGGGTATCAAACAGGGCTCTGTGCATGCCTGTTTTTGTGGGAAGAAACTGAGCAGAAAGGAAATGACAACATACTTTTTCTAAGTCTCTACTATGCTTATAAAATGACTATTCCAACTGTGAAATAATCCCTCAAATACTCCTGGATACCACAGATAAAAATTGCGGGGAGAAAAATATTAACAGAATGTGTTTAAGTGTTAATTTCTGTGTGATATTAACACCAGACTATTACCCTTTACTCATTCAGCTTGAAGGGTGCACATCACCAGGGCACCTCCACCAGCTTGCGCCACCTGCGGTCCCCAACGTGGTTGTCCACATCGCCCTGAGCACCAGGGCAGCTGCTAACTTTTGTGCTCAGCACTTGGCACCTGGGTGCTAGTGCTTATTATTGGAAATATTTTGTACTGGGTGAGTCAGCCCTACTGAGTGCTTGGGTATATTTAGGTGTATTACAGCACGGCCTAAGTCTGCTTGATTAAGACTATCTCGCTGCTTACCGTGCCAGGGTTATCACTTGACGGTGTGAGCAGAGATGTTTATAATGTGCTGGCTGCAGGGGCAGTTTGGGTGACTCTTAGGAAAAAGAGGCACATGTAGCCAAACCAACGTATAACTCAGCACATTGCAAGTTTTATATGGTATAAGGAGAACTGTTATTTGAGAAAATCAGCAGGACATCAACAGGTATTCCCAGACTGACCTCCTTAAGCACTTCTGAAAATCCCATGTGAGCCCCAGATGCAATTTTAGGCATCTAATTACTGGAAACACTCCTGGGTGACTATGTGAGAATCACATATACATTTTCCATTCCTTCCTGGATGGGAAATGAAGCAAACACCTGATCAGCTGAATCAGAAGAGAACACTAACATGCAAACATTTCTACAGGTCCATTTAAAACTCCCTATCCAGCCTATAAATAAAAAATATCTTGGTGTCTTGCAGATTTTGCTGATTTATAGCTATAATATTTTGGTTATTANATTCCCAGATTGACCTCCTCATGCACTTCTGAAAATCCCATATGAGCCCCAGATGCTAATTACTGGAAACACTCCTGGGTGACTATGTGAGAATCACATATACATTTTCCATTCCTTCCTGGATGGGAAATGAAGCAAACACCTGATCAGCTGAATCAGAAGAGAACACTAACATGCAAACATTTCTACAGGTCCATTTAAAACTCCCTATCCAGCCTATAAATAAAAAATATCTTGGTGTCTTGCAGATTTTGCTGATTTATAGCTATAATATTTTGGTTATTAAACTATCAACATTTTGAGGTGCGATTTAGAGCAAGAAAATTTGAGCACAGGAAGGAGGAAAGGAAGGAAAAAATAGAATCAGATAACACCAAGAATGACACTCCAGAGTCTAAGATATCCATCTATTTTATTTCAAATGGATGATACATCATTTTGCAATTACTTCTGAGATCTAAAAATATTAAGTATTGATTCCAATTAGCTCTGACGCCTATTTTAATTTCCATTATTTCATCATCCCAGATATAAAGCCCAGAAGTATGTGGATAGTGAATAAGATAATATTTTTCCCCTTGAGTGTCTGGCACATGTGTCACAAGTTACCACCTTGTGCCCTGCAGTTTCAAAAGATTTGGGCCAAACCATCAGATGCTGCAAATTTCCAGTGCTTCACTGACTTCTAGGCAGTACAAACATCCTTCACCTACACCACCAAGCCAAATTGTCAGGCACCTCTTGTCACTAGTTTGCTATCAATTTAATTAGCAGTGATTCGGATGACGGGTTTTGCATGCAGGTAGATGTTTAATGGGAGACTGCTCCGGAGCAAAGGGGTCCTAATTTGAATGTCAACCACAGAAATAAAGCCCAAGGACACCATCTCATCAGTAGCATCCATACAGACTTTTCCTGCTGGGTACAGGGCAATAAAGCAGGTGAAGAAACCCAGAGGGTTTCGCCTTAGCAGTTCAAGTGCTCAGACGCTTAGTCTCCTGGTTGCAGCTTTCCCAAGACCGTTGTTCTCGTTATAAACAGTTGACTCAGAACCATTGCAACAGATTTCAAATAAAGCATTCCCTCACCATCCCCTGCCGCTCTCTCCCCAATACACAGCAATGTTTAAAACAAACCAGATGTGCTGTACAAGGATATTCTGTGATAAAATCCTCAGAAGGTTCTCACTCTCCCAGCCAGTCTTGGAGTATTAAAAGTGGCCAGTTCATTTCCGTAAGTTATTATGCAAAATAGTCTGAGAAGCCAAGGTGCTGGGGAGATGATTTCCCTTCTCTAATGTGACTTTCACACTCTCCTGATGATATACAACTTAAATAAAAAGCACACAGAGAAAGCTCCGCTGAGTTGGGCAACTGGCACATGATTCAACCCAATTCTCCCCCTGGGCACTAATTTAAAACATATCCCAAGATACTGATAGTCATCCAGGGTGCTGAGATGCTGGTGAACATGCACAGAAGTTCATGCACTGGAAGGTCATAGACAAATATTGCATAAGGATTGCCAAGTGAGCTTAATTTCTAGCTCGAAGATAGATGCATTTGTCTCGGTTGATAAAAAGGGATAAGGTAACCCTGTTTGGCTCTTCAGTGGAACTTTTCATCCTTTAAACTCTTAGGAAAGCATTCTGTTTGCTGTATTTTAGAACTGGGGGAATCCTAACTGACCTGGGAAATGAGAAGGTCCCTGATACTGTCCAGGGTCAGACTTGCTGAACCTCAATGTGTTCATAGTCACAGACTCAAAAGACCCCTGTAAGTCTAGCATGAGTTCTTCAGAGAGCTGACCAATCTCTAGCAGAAGCTAGAATTTGCAAGGATTTTCAGGTAATATATATAGTTACAGTTATTACAGATATGCCCCATTTACCCCTATCAGCTGCAGGGTACCCCAAGTGCAGTATGTCAAGAGGGGCAAGTAGGGTATGAGAGTGGAGAGAGGACAGGCAAGGTGGAAAAGAATCAGAATAAGCAAGCACAATATCTGCCCATAATTACCCAAATTAACTAAAAAGTCCATTAGTAAAAGGTATAATTTTGTGGACACTCCCTTTCCACCACTCCACTATCCATCTTTAATACTGTTCAGTTCTTCATGGATCCATCTACTCAGTTAAAAAGGCCTTCAAGACAAAGCGCTGGGATTGACACAATCTCTGCAAGGCTTCTCATCCCCCTGTTACGACCTCGCCTTTAAAACCCGGCCGTGGAGAAGGTTGCCAATTGTCAGACTGATTCAAATCCCTCATCAAAATTCAGCCAAATTCTTTAGGTCATTATAACGTAAGAAATTAAAAATAAATAAATAAATAAAATAAAATAAAATAAAAAATAAAAAAAAACCTCAGCTACATTTATTCCCCCTCAAACACTTGTTCTCTTGAGTCTTTTCAGAGGGGCATGTGAAAGCTCTCAATTTTTGGGGACATAAATATATGTTTAGGGACATAAATGCTGTTAACCTGCTCATCTCCGAACTGTAAAGTCCCAGATGTGGAGAGTAGCGGTAGATAGAAAACACAGAATAAAAGAGATAAGTTGCTATCCCAAGAAGCTCTAAGAGGACAGAGAAAAGAGGACAAATGAAAACAGAGATGGAAGAGAAGAAATGAGGACACAGGATTAGCGAGTGCAGGCACCAGAGACTGTCGCATGACACTTCACCATCCACTGCCCAGATCATATGCAAAACCTCAGGCCTGACAAACTAGAAATCACGCTATTATCTCTGGTGTTTGAAAGAGCCAGGAAGCTAAATAAGGATGAAAAATTCACATGGAGGGGGAAAAGAGAGCAACAAGCCAAGAGTTCCATATATTTGGGTCTCTCTTCCAGCACAGAGGACAGAGATGAGAACCAGCTGATCAAAGGGCCTATATTTCACACCTCAGGTTTGAATAAAAAAAGAGGACTGACGGTAAAATTGCTTTATCTCTCTCTCTCTTCATTCTTTTCTCTGTTCCCCACACCCTTCCCATCATCCTGAGGCTATCTGGGGACATTTGTATCCAAAAATATAAAGGCACATAAAAAAAATCCCGAGGATCCAATATCATTCATCAAAGAGACAGCCCATACTCGTCCTGATGACAATGGTGCTAATCTTATCCCCTGGCAGCTGCCCAGAAGTGACATAATGCTTAGAAATGTGTATTTGTTTTAGAGGCTATTTACTGCAGGAGGGAAGAGGGAGAGAGATGAATCCAGGAAACTAACTGGATTTGTGGACACCACAGAGGATCTTCAGTGTTTTGCAGTCCTGTATTTATCACACTGCTCTGTATCATGTTTAAGACCCATCAGTACAGCCAGAATTCACGTCCTTTGATAAAGAACCTCTTAAGGTCCCAGGGATATGGGAGGTTAATACACGCACGTGAACAAGGCAGAATTTCTCAGATAGGGAGTATCAGCTGGCTACAGTTCCGTTTCCATAGGTTACACGGACTGAGGTGACCTCATGTAGCAGCAAGAGGAGATCATCCCATCTCGTCACCTCTTATTTAAAGATTAATTTCTTTCTTTCCTTCACCATGAACTCTGGAATGGTTCAAAGGCAACGGGATCTGCTCTTTAGGTACTCCTAGGAAAAAAATAGGTGGTTAACTGGAGAGAGATATTCAAGAATATAATCAGGAACTTCAGTCTAAATTAAGTACATGTCCATCAGAAATCCCAAAAGCAGACATGCATATCCATACAAAGCACAGCCAAACTCCTAACAGGCAAATCAC
>VWPW01010653.1:0-33215 GCA_013389825.1 Crypturellus undulatus
AGTAAATTCCTGCAGGACAGCATATTGCAACACCAGCTCTTCCACAGCAATGGGAAGCTCATGTCCAAAATAATAGCTCTCCAGCCATGATGAGAATCGTAAAGAAAGCACTCAGCCCTCTTAAGCCAAAATCAATAATATTTTTTTTCTTAGCTCAAAAGGACAAAACTGTCTGTTTTGCCATCACACCAGCAGGTCATTCCTTGAGATGAACTGCCTCCCTCAAAGGCAGCAGAACCCGCAGAAACAGAATTAGCTTAGCTCTGATAACCTCTAATCGTGGAAGGATTAGGTAATTCTATCTGCTCAAAGTGGATAAACAGTTTCAATTGCCTACCATGGTAAGTGGGGTGTGTTTTAAATTTAGAAACATTTTGTAGCCTTGAGTAGTGTCTTTCATGTGACTTTGACAGTAGCAAAATCTGGTATGGGTTGGGTTCTTACTCAAACTTTCATTTTTTCCCATGAGATGGTACTGTTACCACTGAGAAGTAAGTGGGACTTTTTTTGCCAAGTGCTCTGTGTCAGTTGATATTAAAAAAAAGTAAAAATTAAAAGTCAGCTTGATGGTAGGTTCGCTCATCATACCCTCTGCATCATGGCTCTTCCATATGCACAGATGCTCTCCCATGTTACTACCGATGGGGTACTAGGATAGCATTCCTTTCTTTCAGCTGTGACCCTTTTAAATTCCTTGTTTAGGTCTCCGCTAAAATCAGTGCCAAAGGCCCTAGCATCAACTTGTGCAATAGCTGTGGGTTGGATGGAAGTGGAAAGTGAGGCGTGGTGGAGTTAGGGGATCTGCTAGAGGTGAGGGAGCAACCTGGTAGAGGCATGGCTGGAAGGCAGTTTTGATTAACTGATGCCTTAATGGCCTCCCTTGTCCTCTCAAGAGCAGTGTACTTTTTTGCAGGGGCAAATGAACTCAGTCAAGTCTATGGCTCTCACCTGAAATGGGTGTTCAACACTCCTATCCCCATATTTCAAAGTTGTCTGTGCATTTGTTGATTCTAACTCCATAAAACACCTGCCTGCCTTCCTTCCTGTACTCTGCCTTCCCCTAACACTGCTGTGATCTCTTGTCCATGCCCAAATCCATGTGCTGATTTCAGCAAGAATCTCCCTCTGCACAGCTCAGGCCCATGGAAGGTGTTTCACAACTCATCTTCAAGAAACATTTAATAATTCTTGTTGCAGAATGGTGCAAGGTTCGGGGACATGGATTCTGTGTGAACAACCAAGGCCTTGGATTTTAGGCCCTTAGCATAAGTAACGCAGGCTCTTAGCACAAGTTAGGCCCGCGGGGTTTCTGTCCCATGAGAAACTGCAGCACACTCCAAGATTAGGGAGAGAAGCAGTCTCATGAGAAACTGCAGCATGATCCAAAATTAGGTGGGGAAGCAGTCTCATGAGAAACTGCGGCACAGTCCAAGATTAGGTGGGAAAACAATGCTGAGACTGTGCAAACACCAGGTGTGATACAGGGAATAAGTAGGGGGACATAAATAGTTAACCAATGATATAGTAGGGTATAAGTAGCTTACAAATAGTTAACCAATAGTGTAAGAACGTGTGGCTTTAGAAGCAATTGTAAAAGTATATAATGCTTATGCGCAGTAAAATAAATGAAGTCTTGCCATATTACTCAAATTGAGTCAGCCGCATTTCTTCCCCGCACCCTCCCCCTTGGCCGACGGGTTGACCCTGAGACTCAAGATAACAGCGCGGCTCAGGAGAACAGCAGCTCGGCGGATTTCCAGATTTGAACAACTTGGAGGAGAACAGCAGCCGGCAACCTTGAGACTTAGAGAGAACAGCAGCTGGCAGATTCACCGCCACAGCGAACACGTGAGTGAACTCCGAGCGCAGTGCAATTAGTAGTCTTGAGTCTCAGATTCTCACTCGCGTGAAACGGAAGGATACGATCACGCAGCAGCCGCGCGAAACGGATGTGATACGAGCGCGCGGCAAATTCTGAATTCATTATTAATTTTACACGTCTCGTTATTTTGGGTATTGTGCAAATGGATCTAAGAAACAGCCTTTCCTGCAGATTTTTAATATTGACAAATAAAATAAATAAAAGGATGACAAGAAGCAATGCTATTACAATCCCAATTGAGATAAGGAACTTCAGGAAACAGCTTATATCTCAGGAAGTGGATGAATACTTGCTTAAGTTCTGTTAGGTTTTGTGGACCTTTGTCATATATGTAAAACTTAAGTACTTCCTTGACTGACAGCTAAATGAATTACCTAAGCTAAGTAACCCAAGGGCTACGTGGCTGAATCATGAATTTAGTCCATATCTCTAGTGACATAAAGTGTATTACCTCCAATACCACTTCTTATTTATTATTTCTCTTCCCCTTGCTTATATTTTAATAAACTCAGTAAATTATTTACTCTCGGTGTGAAAACACTCACAAATATTTCGGTACTATTCTTCCTATTTTAATTTTACTTGAAAATATGGCATTTTTAAGTGAAAAAAAGAAAGGAAAAAGTGAAGTCAAGGATAACATCTGTAATCACAAAAACTGCACAGATTTCCATAGTCAGAACATTATTACACAGACGATGGCTTTCAGTTTAAAAATATTAATTATAACTCACCAGGAATTGTTTTTACAGTGTGAAACTTCTCTTTGACACTGCCATGGGTTTTTATTAGGGTGTTTATAATAGAGAATCTTAAATAAATACAGCTGGTGCTAGCTACAAGTAGGACAGGATTGTAGATGACAAAATTAGCCAGATAGATGGTCTCAAAGATCCTTCCTAGACAGAATTTGTAATCATGGAAATAGGGGTACTGCAGACAAGAGTGTCAGAAAGAAACTGTGACGTGGGCCAAGGAAGAAACTGTAGGATGTAGTTTAAAGTTTTCAAAGGTCAATAAAACATCATATGGCAGGAGTCGCTATCAGTTGATGCTACTTGATGTATTGTGCATTGTATGTTGCTTCTTCAGAATCAAATAGGGTTCAAACACAGGCCTGAGTGCTATTACATGTTTTCTAATCAGTTTATCTTATGAAAGGTTATTGTTTCTTTCTCTGAAGTTTGTTTTCTGCAGGAAAACATTGGATTTTTAAATCACAAACTCAGTGCAGGATCCCAAAAATGTTGAGAGTAAATATTCTTCCATAATCGTTTATGGCAGAATTGTAGTTCTGTTTCCTTATATTCTCATTTTGTTCTATTACCCACTATCCCACATTTCAACATGGCCAAGGACATCTCTGATACATATTTCATCATGATGGGAGCAAAAAAGGCACAGAGAAGATGTATTACAACCAAAAATGATGTCTTTTACAAGGGAATAGGAGCATGACAAAGAAAAACCCTCAGGTATCAACTCATGTGAAAGAGGCCATCCTGCAGCTCCCTGAGATATATATGCAAGTGGGGTCCATGTGCTACAGGAATATAACACCCCTTGGATCCCTACCAGCCCTCCGTGCTGTGGATTCTCCTTCCCCAGGAAAGCAAGTCCTTGCCCAATGATTCAACATTCATGCACATTCATTCAAATAAATAATTTACTACCGCGCTCCTCTCTCCACACCCCGTACTTTTGGCATCATACTGAATTTCATACCATGCTTGCCACAAGCCTTACGAAGGTTTCTGAGTGTGTGTGCGTGTCAAGGCTTAGAGAAGAGCGCTGAATTTTCTAATACTAAAGGGCCCATTTCACGTTATTTATGGCCTCACTAGTGTCGGAACAGAGACCTATAAATCGTAAACATAGGCGCACTAATTCTAGCAGCAGCAAGTTTTAATCACATGTAATTAAAACATCCCAAAGTCTTTCAGCAGTAATGTATTTCCAAATGACACCGCTGGGACAGGGGGAAATGGGAAATGGAGGAATCAGCAGTATTTCAAAACTGTGACCATTGTTGGCTTTGGGGGCTCTCCGCAACACTGGCAGTGTTGCCAAGTCTACAGGTTTCTTGATTTTTTTTTTTCTTTTTGCTATGATATATTTTAATGACAGTATCATTGATTTCCAGAAACAGCAGAGACGTTCACTGCGCTAGGATGTCGTCAGGAACTTCAGGGGCCGAGGCCATGGACCAAGCTAAAATAAAATATAAACCAATCTCTGTGATGGCATTTTAGTCATGGATTGGAGAAAGTAAAGAGGAGAAAATACTCCTTTTTCTCTCCACACTTTTATCCCCAATGGTGAGCTAAATCTGGGGGTCTTTTTATGAGATTTGAGAAATTTGGGGTCCTGTTGCTTTGCTGTTCTTTCTCATAGGAGTTTTGGAGCAACTGGTTTCTTGGAGTCAGGAGTGGGGGAAGGCAATGGCCTGTTTTCCAGTATATGTGAAGAGCATGTTCTACCTGGCACACCACTAACCTGAGAAATTCAAGTTGTTATTGCTGCCATGATGTGGGGAGATCTGCAGCAGGTCTTGCGACCACTGGAATTAATAAAAATAAACTGAAGCTACAAGCAACAGCAATGCCTTGTATGCAGTGCACCATCTGCTTTTTCTTTCTGCCCATCAGACAGCGAAAGTTTAGGATCTACGTGGACAGTGGGAGTGTTTAGTGCTGGATGAGAGAGCACACTCTTGCTTTGGAGGCAAACCCCTTGGATCCAGAGGGACTGGGAGGCCAGGCCTTTTCCCTCTTGGAAACAAGATGTTCCTCTTTCACCTTTCAGGACACAAGCTAGCCAGGACCTGCGATGGGAAACCATCCCCTGCCAGTAGGCGATCGTGTGGCAGTCCATTACAGTCACTCCGAAGCATCTGCTAACAGCTACTTCCAAAAGCGCAGTACTGCCTGGATGGACCCCTGCATCGATCCAGGCTGACAACTCTCGTGCTCATTTCCAGTGTGGATCCTCGGGCTAGCACTGGCTGATGATCAGAGACATATGCACATCACGGAGCCTTCTTGTGAAGCCTCGGAGCAAGTCCCATCCCGGAGCAGCACCAAACCCCTTATGTTGGAAGGGGCAGTGGGCACAGGGCAAGGCCACCTCTTGGTGCCGTGCCTGGCTGGCAGTGATCTCACCTGCATATCAGGATGCTTTGAGGGACAGGCTGCTCAGCTTGCATCTAACTTTCTGCTGCATAACACAGATCCAGAGCGAATCACTGTATTTTTAGGTTGGATTTCACTGAATTCAGCTTTGGTGTTGAATTTCTAGAGCAGGGGCTATCCTGTGGTGTGGACTGTCCTTAACCCAGTCATACTGGAGCAGATCAATGGTCCACATATCCCTTGGGAGCACAGAGACAATCTTCCCATAGCATCATCCCAGGGCATCATCCCATAGCATGAGGTCTGGTGTGGGACTGGCCAGGTGTGATTGGAACAGTGTGATGGGTTGGATTGGAGGGAAATAGTTGAGGAGCAAGGAAGACTTACTGTCATTACTGGCAATAATGAGAAGAGACATCACTGAAATTTGGCTAAAGGAGCCAAATCTAGCAGAGATATTTTTATTTATTTATTTATTTTTAATGTAGCAGAGCTTGTATATCCTCATGATTAATGATGACACTTTATCCTCTCAGATGGTTTTTACAAGGATAGCCTTTTTTTTGTGAGGTGACCCTGAGACATGTTTGGATGAAATTTTATAGGGCAAGAGCAGAGATGAGGAAGAAGATATTTGGAGTCCCTGAACTGGGATGGAGGCAAGTGTTCAGTGAAGCCCTGAGAGGATAATGCATTTTCCTAAATTCCTACAGAACTGATGTTTTTCCTGAAATATGCCTGATACTTCAGTGCCATCCATTTTGTCCTAGAAAGAAGATCCCATCGGCGTGTTTCAACTATTTTATTTTTCTATTGGATGCAATGTCCTCAACTCTGGTTTCTACCTATATGTAGGGAATAATGCTTCTTACTGTCTATGAGGTCTTTAAGTTTTTTATCCAAGACAAATTTATCTGGAAATTTTGGGGGCATCCTGTCTTACGTTATTCATGTCAGGAGATAAATCACAGCTCCATTTGGATTTCAATTTCCTCTGCTGCTCTAGGTATTCAAGTTCCTGTTTACAGGAAAGTTGCCAAGGTTGTCTTTGTAGTCAGCATTTTATCCTTGGGTGTTGGTTCTGGGGAAGCATCACAGTTACATTTCTCACTACTAAACCCATTGAAATACAGTGCCAACTTACAAAACTGCTAACAACAATCTGAGATCCAAAGAGTAGGATTCTTCTGGCTTAAGTTTAGTCATGCAAAATATAGATGTTTCAATGTTCTAATGCCTCCCTACTCCTTTTATAGGTAACAGAGAGGCATCTTCTGGTTAATTGTATTATTCATTTGGTCTCAGCGATTCTCTGGGAAGTCTCTCTAAAGTCACTTCAAGAAGAGCTTGACTGCTTTATATTAGTCACTGGATGGTTAAAATTAAGGTAGCATTAGAAGTTGGTTGATGAAGAAGTATTTTTTGTTCTGGCAGAAAGTATTTTTATTCTGCTTGCAAGGTACAGTGGACAATGAGTTCAAATAGAAGCAAACACAATTATTGTTGCTGTTACATGCCGGGAATATTTTTGCAGGCATCTCAGCTTTTAAGATTCTTTAAATATAACTTCCATTGCTAAGTTCTTGGGTTTCTTGGTTTTCTCAGGGAGGAAAAATAGAAACTCAGTCATCTCTTGACTATTGCCATTGCTGGAAAGTATGAATTTTATTTCATGAAAAATGTTGTCTTCCAGAGATTTTTAACAATACTACTTCAGAATGAAAGGGGACAGATTTCCAAATTTGTCATAACAGTAGCGAGTGTAAAAGGAGCTCAGAACACCTAACAGCACTTAGTCCTGATATCTAGGAAACTTGAGTTCAACTCCACATTGTAAATCAGGAATTTTTTTCCTCCCTGTGAGAAACATTGTGGACAAAGCTTTCACTCAAACAGATGCATTTTCCACAAACAAACAAACAAAAAACTCCAAATGTTCTACTGAAATATTCATCACTAGCTCTGTCTTATGACCTTGGCTGTTTTTCAGAATGACTTTGGGGAATTTGGAACTTGTTTTGCTTATTTGATGGAGGCAGATCAAGCACCTGATTCCCAGAGCTGATTACCCACAGATTCTACCAGGGAACAAGGGATGAAGCAGGAGGGAGGTGGCACCAAGGCAGAATTCAATTTTTCAGCCAGAACCTATCTTTATCACTTATGACATATTTAATGTTCTGTAGTCTTGGCTATAACTGCCTATCATTTGTATGCAGAATTAATATCTGTGTTCAGCAAACCTTTATTCACATGCCCATAGTCAGCTGCTGATTTCAAGCTTTTGCTTGTTTTTCCGCAGTGAGAAAAATATGTGCCCTGCTCCAGGACTCATCGGAGATGTGCTGATCGGTAAGTCTTGGCACTCCAGGGTGGCAGATGTCTGCTGCTGAGTACTTGGCGTTTTTTTTTCCCTCTTTGTGCTTCATCACTCAATATTTTTAGTTGCTAAATGTTTCAGAGACAGCTTTTTCAATTAGAAAAGTGGCAAACTGCAAAATGAATTCTAGCACTTGGAGAACATCAGCATCAATCTCCAATACTTGCTCACTGACATTGCAGGATGAGCTTGTTTTTCCCAGACTGAATACTCTGACCTATCTGTCTCCAAAAGAAATAAACAAAACAAAACACCGACCAAGAACATTCCCATCTAATGACATTTAGGAAAAGGCGCCCATCCAAATCCCTTCCCCTGTCCAGCATCAATGGATTTGAATCACAGTTGGGATGTGGTAGCAGAGCAGTGAAGACACTTGGCTATGGATACAGAGCTTTTATTAAGGACTGCCAACATGTTTTTAATTGAGTGTGTGGTTATGGAATCAGAGGTGTCCAGGTATGACACGTCTATCACTGTCTATAAAACCCTGCGTGTCTTATGAGTGATTGTTTAATGCCTAGGCAACAGACAGACCTTCTGTTTTGGCCCTCCTCTGGCATTAAATGAAATGGCTAGTTTTGGCCTTAATTTAAGGAATACCATAGCCTAAAGAATGGAATTTGCGCATTAAAACTAAGTATGCAAATAAATGGTCTCATTTTACATACTGCTTTGAATGTTAATGAAAAGTCCTCTGAAAATTTAGGTTATTTGGTTTTCCATTTAATATAGGATCATATTCTATTTTTGATATTCTATTTTGGATGTGCATGGGTTTTTAGACTCCCAGGAAAATCAAAACAGTGGCAAACTAGAATTACAATAGCTGGGTTCATATTTATCATTTGTACCATGATGACTTTAAGAAAATCCAGCCATTTGTTTTATCTATGAAAAGTCTAAGAGATGCCTGACCAGAGGAATCACCTGATAGTGTCATCTTCAATCTAGTTCAATCTTTAAGCCAGATCAAAAGCTGAAATTAGGCAGATTTAGGTGAGGAAGCAAAATGGACAAATTTGTAGCCGTGAAGGCTGGAACATCTTATGTGAAACTGCAGTGGTTTCTATCTCCTTAAAAATCTTTAGATCAAGAAGAGAGATATTGTTCAGGTAAAGGTTGGGGTCTTGATTCAAGAATCATTGAAAGGAGTCACCACCGATCTCTTACAGAGGAAGTCAAAATAGAAGATTGCAATGGTCCTGTCCAGCCCCAAGCTCTGTACCTATTACTTTTTTACTGATAATGAGAATGATATTCTTAGGTACTATCATCTGCAGTATTGGAAAATAGTGTGAGGAATGTGTTTCCAGATGAGGCTGGAAAGCAAAGCACTACGAAGGTATTATTGATAAGGAGTTTGATGCAATTAACACAGTCAAAATCCAAGACAATTATTTCAAAAGTAGATACCAGCTTTGAGAATCTCTTAGTAAGCCTGACAAAAGACAAGCTCTTGGGGAGAGGGGTGTTAAAAAACAGGATGTTTTGTAGCCTTTGCCTGAAAACAGCCCAATCCACTAATTTTCCCTTTGTTTAGGGATTTCCTTGCAGCAATGTGTTGGCTTCAAGAAACACATTTCAGGGAGTACAAGCAGATGGTCTTATCCATGATCTTGGGACTGTGGGGCTCTGAGAATCCATTTGTTGATCCTTGTTGGGCTCTGTCTGGAAGTTAACAACTTCTGTGGCTCAGAAGGTCTGTGATTTCAGACCAGGGCATTGTAGTTAAATGCTCCAAGAAAAATGCCTGGGATTGAGTGCCAGGCAAAGAAGACAACGAAACAGTACAGCAGCTTCTCTCAACATCCCTGCGAAACAAAATTGCTGAGCTCCATATGTCCCCAGATATAGGTTAAAAGATGCTGGTGTGGTTGCTGTAGCTGGAAGACAGTACATTTTGAATTCTGACTACATAAAATTGTTTTAAAAAAGTGAGCAGGTGACCCAGGGGACAGTACACAGACCTGATGGATTATTAGGATCTGGGAAGCAATTCAAAACTACTTTCCTAAGGCCAATCTGCAGCATTGCCAGATTTTCAAAATAATTCCTGATGCTACAAGAAATCAGTGATATGAAGGAGAAAGTACTGCCAGCAGGGAACATGCAAACAGACAAGCTTCCTTCTTGATGGAGTTTCTTAGAAACTGTAAACTTCGTTGTTTCTTTTTGTGTGTTATTTAGCAGTAAGACCCAATGCTAACAGGGTCTTTAAAGCGATTTTTTATATAAGATGCTCTGGATGGGAAAGCTTTAGAGAGCTTAAATTCCATTCTCCAAAACAAATGCTTTGGTCAATTCTCTCTCAGCATGCCCTCACAGGTGCTGCTGTGGTGGGATCATCTGAGATAGGAACCCAAGAAAACTGCTCACCTCTCTGTAGTCTAAAGAGGAGTTGGAGTGACCTTAGGGTAAAGAAGAGAAAATAATTATTTTTAATGAGCATTTAGAGGACTCTTTATTGAGATAAATGTACCCTGATAGTTCCTCTGAGTTTCTCTCTTTTTCTTCCTGGACTATGAAAATGTCCAAAGACCCACAAGGGTCTTCTTGCACAGCAGAGTTTTGGGCACTGATGTCTTTGCCTTCTGTGAAGTGTTTCTATTTTGAAATACAGTTGGGATAGATGAGTGTAATGATTGGCTGTGAATTTGCTGGTCAGATAATTCCTATGCCCATGAAGTGTCTGATGTGTTGCTGATAATTCAGTCACGTAGCAAGTGTGTTGTTTGAGTGAGAGACAAAAGAGCATCATAAACCAATCTGATAAAGGTGCATCTGATGATCCTGCCTTGGATGGGAGCCTTTCATGGAGCTGGGTCACTGCCATGAATGACCAGCACAGACCTGGCACCGTGATCAGAGGAGCCAGCCAGGAACTTAAAAGCTCCAAAGCAATAGAGGAACAACTAACTACCTAAAGAAAAATCTTTCCTGTCAACTTCTTCAGGTTGGACTTAGCACACTTCCCTGCAAAAAATGCAGGGATTTTATTTGAATAAATAGGTTCTTAGTTCACAGGAGTGTAACTACCTAACTCCCTTTCATTCCAATTGAGACGTCCTAACATATAATGACAATTCCTAGACCAGGTTAAGGGAAACTGCTTTTAGCAATAGATTATTATTATTTGTTTAAATCTCAGTTTAGAAACAACTTTTTTTTTTTCAGTGAAATTTTTTTCAGTGAGAGTGCTCTCTCAGCAAATTTGCTGATGATACGAAGCTGGGAGGAGTAGCTGACACCCCAGAGGGCTGCGCTGCCATCCAGAGGGACCTGGACAGACTGGACAACTGGGCGGTGAGAAACCTCATGAAATTCAACAAAGATAAGTGCACGGTCCTGCACCTGGGGAGAAATAACCCCAGACACCGATACAGGCTGGGGACTGACCTACTGGAGAGCAGCTCTGCAGAGAAGACCTGGGCGTCGTGGTGGACGACAGGTTGACCATGAGGCAGCAGTGTGCCCTCGTAGCCAAGCAGGCCAATGGGATCCTGGGGTGCATTAAGAGGAGCATCTCCAGCAGGTTGAGGGAAGTGATCCTGCCCCTCTACTCAGCCCTGGTGAGGCCACGTCTGGAGTATTGTGTCCAGTTCTGGGCCCCACAGTACAAGAGGGATGTGGAGCTGCTGGAGAGAGTCCAGCACAGGGCCACGAGGATGATCAGGGGCCTGCAACATCTGCCCTATGAGGAGAGGCTGAGGGAGCTGGGCGTGTGCAGCCTGGAGAAGAGAAGGCTGAGAGGGGACCTGATCAGTGTGTACAAGTATCTCAAGGGAGGCAATGAGGAGGATGGGGCTGGCCTCTTTTCACCGGTGGTCACTGACAGAACCAGAGGAAATGGCCACAAATTGAAGCATAAAAAGTTTCACGGGAACTTAAGGAAGAATTTCTTTACTGTGAGGGCGACAGAGCACTGGAACAGGCTGCCCAGAGAGGTTGTGGAGTCTCCTTCTCTGGAGATCTTCAAGACCCGCTTGGATGCAGTCCTGTGCCCCGTACTCTAGATGGCCCTGCGTGTGCAGGGGGTTTGGACTAGATGACCTCTAGAGGTCCCTTCCAACCTTAGGCATTCTATGATTCTATGAAAACTTCCATTTCAACCTACAGCTCCTATTACCTCATTCCCCAGGCAAGACTGTGTGTTCCTTAGGGCTCTGTAACTCCAGGCTAACCGTATCAGATGAGAAGAGCTTCATTCTCTTATGTGTAACAGGAATGCTGTTATGGTTGAGGAAGAAAAGAATGTGTTCTTCAGGGATGATAAGCCAGGATAAAGTTTGAATAACTCCACAGAATAATGCCATTTTAAATGTACCATTTAAATGTTTCAGACTGAGCACACAAGGAAGGACACCATCGACCTTCGTTAAAATGCATCTTTCTGTTCTGTGAGGCTTATGTAGCAGTAGAGTAGCAGAAAGAGCTTCTTATTCTCTGTATACTTCTCTTATTTAGAGGAACGTACTTTTTTGCATACTGGGAACAGCATTGTTATGGTCTGCCCAATAGAGAGGACATTCAACAAGTTTAGTTCTTACACCCAAATAAACTTAAATTAAAATTCCATGAAATACACAAATTGTTGAATTAAATCTGAATGAACTCAAGTCAATCTTTGTTAACATGGGAATTACCAAAAATAGAACTTGACCTATAAAAGAGGTAATAAACATGAAAATCTGGTCTGTTTGACATTTGGAATAAAACACTTCTCAGCAGAAAGAGAAAGAGAGAGACCCTGCCTTAGCTCTGAATTTTAAAAAGCTGTTAGAGGATAATGATCTCCCAGTATTGGCTGGCTGAAAATTAGACACCTACAAGCAGGGTTCAACTTGCACAATAAGACACCTAAATTGAGGAATTCAACTGTATATGTCTCAACTTCCATTGCAGTCAGTGACCATTTGATTAATGCAGTGAATGGTGGGAGAGGACAATTCTGCTCATCCTATAGTAAATATCTATGCTTGGTCAGCTAGATTCCTCTTTGGACTTCATGAGGAAACGAAGGTCTCCATTGACTGTAAAGGGCACACAGACATCCAGTTAATGTGTGAGCACCTCCATGCACTCACCTAAACGTTGATGTGAGTTGAATCCTGCCTCTAGTCCCAGGTCCATGGGACTCAGCTTCCCATGCATCTACTTGGAGTTCTGAGCTGCTGTGGGCCAACCAAAATTTCCCTTCTCTCATATGTCTTCAAAGGAAGACCCTATGCCTAATGTAGATGCCTAATGTAGAAGAGACATCTAATTTCTAGAAGTATAAAGATAGGTGAGTATGTCAAAATAAATCCCTGCATTCCTGACCTGCACAGTCTGTCTGCATTTATGTATGATTCAACTGCAGCAGGAAAGCTGTGTTTGATTAATAGCTCTGTATTGCCAGCAAGTTTTTGAGTAGCGAGGTTGCTTCATTTTAGTTGTTCTGTTCTGATCAGGAGGCTGGAGGCATGGATTTGTAGGGAGAATTAAAAGAATCATATCTATATGCATACAGTGGAAGAGGCAATTAAGGGGAGTTACAAAAAGCCAAACTTCAAGAGATTGTTAACATTGAAGGCGAGCAGCAATTACTTGGTCTGATACCCAGGGCAAAGCTAGTAGCAAAAGGATTCAATTAAGACAGAGAAAATGTGAAACTTGGGCAGATCTTACAGGAAAATTCTCTGACAAGGAGACCTATGGGGGCATGGAATATTTTGAACCCCCCCGCCAAAACCAGAATTTAAGCCTGGTAAAACCGAGCATCAGCAAATATCTGGAGATAACTCTCCAATGAGCAAGGAAATGTCCTGGTTGCCTAACAAGTTTCTCCTCTTCCTACACTCTGTGATTTGATATTCTGTTTCCCAATGCATGATGACTTCTACAGTATAATCCCCTTTAGTAATGCCAGGGATATTGCTATTCTTTTATTTCTGGTGGGTGAGTTAGCGCTTTTCCACATTGTGCGGTTGCAATACCAGTCCATCTTGACTCAACATTATCTCCAGACCTGGTTGATGTCCAGGATAAAAAAAATACCCTGGCTATATGCAGACAAGGCACTGCATGTGAGACTCTCTTCAGTGTTCTTTTTTCCTTTCTTTTTCTATTATTTGATCATTAGGGAGCTGTTGACGTGCGGTGCACTTGCTGAGGGTTTGGCTCCTGAAAAGGAGAAGCTCTTTGTGTGTCTCTTGTGCTAGTAGGCACTTGGGATACTCGAAAGTGGCTGTGTCAGCAGAACCTCTCTAATGAGACATTGGTTAAGATGTTCTCAGGGAATGAGAAAAAACAGGGCACAGAGATTTAGAAGAAATGCAGTTCTTAACAATGAGATTTTCTGCCAAGCACTTGCAGTATGAATAGAGGACTTTCTAGTGTCCTCTTTTGAACATTATCTGGAATGAAGGAGCGGGGAACACGCCTGGAATATATGTATTTTGGGGATGAATAATAGATTTATCCAAGAAAGGAATTGTGGGGAGACCCAAACTGTTCATGAATCCGGGTCCAATATGGAAAAATATTTTTTCCTGTCCAAAAAGGTATCATTTTTTAGAAAGCATTTCATGTTGATTTTTCCAAATGAAACATCTCAGTTCAGGAAATGTCAAAACATTTCATATTAGTATTGTTGTTTTTTTAAGAACTATTTTGACTTTTGTTTCAAGACAATTTATTATTCAGTTAAAAATCGACCAGAACAAAAATGAAAAAAGGTTATGTATAAAAAAACTCTAAATATTATTAGAACATAAGAAAATATTTATTTTGAAACCAACAAAAAAAAAGTCCTTAAAGTTTGATTATTATGCTTTTTTTTCCTAGCTGGACAACCCTGAACATTTTTCATTTTGGCACTATTTAAGTGAATTTTTTTTCTTTTAATCACTAAATAGGAAAAAAGTAATAAAAAAAAGAACTTCAATCCCACTGTGGAATCTACTGCAGGGAACAACCATTGGGGAAAGGTGACACTGCTCCTCCCTCATATCTCTACGACTAATATTCAGACATCCAAATTACCTCTCAACATATGGAAGATGTATGGACAGGATTTTTTGTACAAACCAGTCTGCAGCAGATGGGTGACAAATACAGCATTCTGCTTCGATTTAGCAAAAATAATCTCCTTCATGTTCACGGAGATGGCATGGCTTTTCCAAGAACTTTCCACACAGGCTTACTCCTCTAAGGGCTCTGGTTATATTTCAGATATTTTATATCATCTCAGTTGTGTTGAATTTTGTTCTGACAGGGAGAACCTTGTGCATTTGATCCCTGTTTCCTCTCCGTAGGTCAGCCCTATGGTATTTCATGTATTTTCAAGGCAGTACCAGAGTCCTAAAGCCAAATAAAAGCCATGGCACGGTAGGGTTTGTCTGAGGGCTCATTCCCTAGGCCAGCAGCCATGCAGAAGAGCCTTGAAACACAGAGTGGCTTGTGCTCATACGTGGAGTAGAGTCTACATTGGACCTACCATGGTTGACTGTTGGCCCCAAGCACTTGTCCTGATGAGCTGCAGCTCTCAGCATGACCCTGTAATTCAGTTTCTTACCCAGGAAGGGAACCAGCACAACCAGTGCTGGTCTGTGTGACCAGGACATTCACACAGACCTGGGCATGAGTTGTGTAGCAGTAACATATTGAGGTGCCACTTTCATCCAGGATGTGACCCAGGGTATTATATGCACACAGGCTCAAAAGGCATTGAGTTATGCCAGCCACATCTCTCTGAGGAGTCATCTGCTCCCAGCCCCTGCAATTCAGTCGCAAATGGCTATGGGATGTGTATAAGCTAAGGGCAAGTCAGCCCTTTCAAGCTCAGGTTACATGGGATCGCTCCAAATCCTAATTTTATGGCAAAATTTGTTCTCTCTTTGCTCGGGCTGTTCTCACAGCCAAGTGGCCAGATTAAATGCTTTTCAAGATGGGTGGAGAAAAAAAATATATGTATAAAATTATACAAGGGCAGAGCAAAGCCATGATGCTAGGGGAGCCATGCAGACTGAGCCTAGGTCAGCGGTGGGAGCTTCCATACTCATTAGGAAGGCATGACAGCCTTTCTCCCTTTAATGATGGGATGGAGTGATGTAGGCAGAGATAAGCAGACATTACCATATATAAACACAAAAATTTTCTACTCGAATGCCTGTGTGCTTTATAGGTTTACTCCCTCTCATACTACTAAGCTGCTCTCACTAACAAGGCTTATTGGTGCAACCATAAATATCCCTCTGCAGAGCAAGGACATTCAGCTTCAACCTTGCCTCTTGCAGTGTCAAAAAAGGCCCTTCCTAAGGATGATGTTTTTTTGGTTTGTTGGTTTGTTTAATTATTTCTGCTATCCTATGCTGAAGGAGCAGACGTGGTGAACTGCAGCTTGGCTCTGTACACCAGGTGGCCTCAGTAGTATGTGCTTCAGATTGGATAATACCTAGGTGCAATTGTCGCTCTTGCTGATACCATTTTTGTCTGCAGTGATCTGAGCATGCTTACAGCGTGGCGAAACAGAGCACAGGCTCATGCAACAGGAGAACGAAATTAAAGATAAAACACATGCACGAATGGGATTGATATTGCAAGGCATCTGTTAAACACAGTCAATTGCCCGTTTATATGAAACAGCTCTGCAGACAATGAATATTGCTGCAGTGTAGCTACCTGGAGGAACAGTGAGTTGTTATCCTCTTGTCTTAGAATAAAGTCCCTAAAAATGAAAATGTTTGCTGCAGACAAGCATTTTGCATGTTGGCATATGGCAATTTACTCATTAAAGAAGAGATGCAAGAACTGACTGATGATAAAAAATTGACTAAATAGATAACTACAGTGAGTTTCAGTAAAAGAGTGACATTAGCATGAAGGGAAGTTACTGGTGGGATTTCGTAGGGCTTAATCATGCCATGGAACTGGTTTAATATGGACACACAAAATGGGATACGCTGATGAAATCCGCTGGAGACATGAAGTTCCGGGACATTACCAAGGCAATGTGAAATGGTGATTTGCAGAAAAATTAATGAGTTGTAGAAATATGGCAAGATTCAGTAGTACAAAATGCAGGTTTTTCATGAATGGTGATAGTCATCCGACTAAAGTAACTGTCTGTGGAGGAGTTATGTAGCATGAGGTCTTTTTGCTGTTAGCAGACAAATTAACACTTTAAAGGTGTGCCTATGTCAACCTGATGTATTATCTAACATAGGGCTAAAGAATTGTATCCCAAAAGTAGCTTCTGCTCACTCCTGATTATATGAACACCATAAGGAGCCCAGGTTGGCTGCAGATGTCTAGATGTACTCATCTAGCTACAGGCAAATGAGTCTCACACAGTGTCAGAGGAAAATAGCATTTCCGTAGCATGTTGTTCATCATGGAGGAGGGAAGATGAAGGATAGTTTGTGCTGTTAGGGCATGGAGACCTCTGATCTGTGAATAAATGAATACATGCTGGGGGGAAAAAAACCCAACAACGAAACTAAAGAGGAAACTACTATCCTGCAGTAATTCACTGTTTTTTCCTGTATTTTTGATATGAAACAAAAATGAATGATGTCCCGATTTCTACTTGGGATAAGTGAAAGCCAGGCTGTGAAGCTAGTCTGGGATCGGTGGCTATATCAGTGAAGATGGAAGGGATTTGGCCAGCTGGCCACTTGGAGGGCTTGTTGGCTCAAGAATGAACTCCAAATGAACTAGTGGATGCAATAGAGTCTGCTTGGATATCCCTACAGGAGTTTAGCAGCTCAGGCAACCTCACTGCTACAGGTTCTTGGCCATCAGGTACTGACTGCTGGGCCAGAGCAACCTGCAGGGTAGGGTAGGAAGGAAAAGCAAGCAAGCAGGGCAGGTTTGGTCAGGAGACAGTGCCCTGTTCCATAGTTTGGCTTTTCTCCTTCTCTTTTTGTCGTTTCCCTCTTTGTCCTTCTGCGAATTGGAGAGGAACCTGAATGCTGCACGTCCAGAGAAGCTATCAGGACAGCAGCTGCTGGTCAGGACAGACTGAAGAGATAGGACAGAAATCGCAGAAAGGTCTGAAAGATGAAAGAAATGAGGAATTTAAGGGATAAGCTACCAGAACTAAGCCACCAGGTAGAAGAGATTAATTATTTCAAGTGGGAAGAAAGGCAGGGCTATTTAATACCTGATATAGCCCTTTATGGCAAGGTGAAAGCTCTACTTGTAGAAACTCATTAATGACTAAATGATTTGCTTAGAAGAAACAGGCAAAACAGTTGGGAATACTGGATGTGCCTTCCTTTGTGATGGGAAAACACAGTTGTCCCCTCTGCTAGAGCTTTTTGCTTAGGTTACCCAAAGGGAGATGTGGTGGAATAGCAGTTAGACAGACAGCCCCAGGGCTTCCCTTGCTGGTGACGGCTGCCACTGGGACCCAAAAGAAAGAGTAAGACAAATGGTTGGTTTTCAGTGGGTGAATGATTCAAAATGGGCTTGGCAAAACACTAATTTAGTCCATCTCTGAAGGCAGCGGAGTGTGGGATGTGAAAGAGGCACTTTTGAAGATGCTTAGGAGAGGCTGTGAGGCACCCTGTTGTGTTTGAGATGCAGAACTAGAGTGGAGACCATGACAAAAGCCTGATAAGGACAGGATGGATCAGATATTGGGCAACAGGGAGAAAGTTAGACTCAGAAAAATCTTTTTTTGTGGTTGTTGTAAATGAATTGCAAACAAGGGATTCTGCTTTTTTTCTCCCATAGTGCTAAACTCATCCCTGGAACTCATGGCTATAAAGTATTACTGGGCATGTAATTTAGCAGGGAGAAGATATAGTTGGGAATACTCTCACTTATCTCACAGAGGATAGAAACATAATAGAAATGTAATGTAATGTAAACTCATACTTCAGAGTATGCAATCATTAACTGCTGACAGGCTTATGTGGCAAAATTACTCCATAGTTTCTCAAGAGGGATTCTGGTGTCTTCCTCAGAGGAGCCGTTACAGGAAGGATACTGGATTAAAAGCACTGCTAATCTGATCTAGCTCCAGTGTTCCTATATCCTACTAAATCTTTTCTGTTTGTGACTTGTAGGCTATGGAAAACAGTTAATTTATCCAGTAGATTCTGTGAATTTCAATAAGAACAGAAGTTTAATTTCTATGAATGGCATTTTTGGGGAAAAAAAAAAAAAAAAGAAAAAGAGATCCAAATGAAAACATCAAGCCATTACAGATTGACTGGTTTGCAGGCTGGTCTACCTGCATGCAATTAATGGAAATACAGTGGGAGAGAGTCAGTGGACATCACTTACAAATGAGAAAGAAATAGCCCTCAGCATAGAAAGCCCCTGAGACTTTCTATGCTGAGGACTACTTGGCCATGTAGCATATACCCAAATGTATAGAAGAAAGAGCTCTACTTCCTTTCCATGTTTTTAATTTGGGAAATCTATCTGTAAGACTGTAAATCCCTGCACATATTGCAATAGTAGAGTCATAGGTGTCTCCGGATTTACAGACATCCAGCTCCACTGAATGTGTTAGGTGACTATTAGATGTTGTCAAAGGGTACCTTGGGCTTCTAGGTGCCTCAGATGTTACATCTCTACAAAAAAAAAAGACGGAAAGTCCACATTTGACTAATCTTCGTGCTTCTTATACTTAAGGAAATAAAGTAGATGCTTGAGACCTCAGCTAGTGTCTTTGACTTGAGCTCCTAAATTCTGTGGCCATACCAATAAATAGTGATAGCAAAATGTCTGAAGAGAAGAATTTTTCTTTGGGATGCTAGGAACTTCAGGATGTTAGGAATTCCCCATCCTCTAATAAGCTTATCTGCAAGCAAGTAATCAAATTGAAATACTTTTGGTTCATAAGCAGCTAATCTGCAAAGAAATTTCTCCCCTGTTCCTTCTAGTGCCTTCACAACATTATTTTCATTTCTATCTAGATTTGTTTGCTTGTTAGTCTGTGGCCTTCCCCTAAGGATATAACTGCAGATGGATGAATTATTTTATTTTATTAAATATTATTCTTGGCTTTTTGGAGATTTTGTTTTGTTTTGTTTTAATGATTATTCCTCCTGGTGTTATTTCAGTTTGCAATTACAACTTGTGTGCATATGTGTCTAGCACACTGCCATTTTGTAAATGGATGTATGCACTTATTGTTAATTGATTCCCCAAATAAACCCAACTGCTTGCACTGAAATAATGTGTTATATTTCTTGCATGCCACCAAGCTGGATGCTTTCCAGTTTGGCATCTACTGCTGCTCTGGAGGTGGGCATCTTTCTCTCACTCCCTCTGAAGTAGACAGAGTTCTGGTCTGTTTTCCCTACAGACCTCACAATTCTGGCTAAGTTCTGCAAACAGAGGTGGCCAAAGTAGTGCTTCTAAGCATGTATTTAGCCATCTAGACAAATGCTTATTTTTTCTAAAAGCACTAAACTCTGAGCAGGTCCCACAGGCTTCAGTGAGTGTTTTCTTCCCTAAGGTCAGGCCATTATGAAGTGGATTTTTCAAAACAGCCCTTGTTGGCCTATCTCTGCTCCCACTGAAGCCAGGGTCTGCTTGAAGAGTTATTTTCTCAGAAAGGAGAATTGAGCCACGATTGGTCCTTTATGAGTTTTTGCAGTCCCATAATTTACAGGTTTTAGCACAAAAACACATCTGATGTCCCTAATGGTGGGACTGTGCATTCAACAGGTTTAGGTGGGTCATCCAGTCCCCCTTTTTGCCAAAGAAGAAAGATAATCCCTTTTCAACTGTGATTCATCCCACGTATTACAGACATCTATCTTAGGAGAAGATGAATCATTTCCTGGAGATGCTTCTCTCCCTCTCTCTCCATTTAGGAAACCTAGAAAAAAACCTTAAGCAAGACTATAAATTGTAGATATCTAAACTGGGGGAGATGAATCCCATTGTGCACTGAGAATCACTGACTACGGATTCATTGAATTCAAAGTCTCAAATGCTGTCAGCATTTCTGTTTTGACAGCAAAATGCTTTTTTATCTTGTTAGGTTTTTCTACCTTTAGGCAATCACTGCCATTTAACCTGAAAAGAAAACACAAAACAAAGAATTGGCCCACTGGTAGCTGGGATGGACATCTATGATAGGATTCAATTGCTTAAACACAAGCAGATAGTGTTGTAACACTAGCTGAGGAGTCTCATGTCTGGTCTCCAGGTGCCAAAATGAGTGTCCCATAAGGCGCCCTTCATGCCTACCAGCCCTGCAAGGATAACTTGAATGTGAGCCCATAGCTAGATCAAGCCCCTGGTAAAATGCCTTCATAGAGAAGAAAGCAGAAGTCAGGGAGGTGGCTGTGGTCTATAGGCAAATGGATGTTTCTGCCCCATTTCTGTTTCATGTTGCTGTCCCCTTCCAGTGCTGCTTCTCTGGACTCTCCTGTGATGGCCATTCAATAAAATAAGCCTGCAATTTATGCTCAAAGACTAAGCAAGGCAAAGTCCACCCGCTCACAGAGACTCCTCAGCACTAGCATGCACCAGAGGGAGCAGTGAGGAGAGCTCGATCCAACCCTCCCAAGAGCAGGTCCTCAGGGTTCACCTGCGCTGGAGAACCTGGTCCATCTCCCACCGTGGGGCACATCTGGCCCGTGCAGCTCCTGCCATGCAGAGGCAGCATCTCAGGTCCTGGGCAGAGCAGCGTGCTAACGAGGCTGGCCTTCCAGCGGGATTAATTACCGCGGAGCTGACACAGCAGAAATGCTTTTGGCTGCAACACTAGCCTGGCCGCGTGTTGTTGTGTTTCACGTTGTTGTCAAGGCTGGAGTCGGCAAGGAGAGCGTTTGGACAGCGGTTACGTGACGATGTGTGTTGACTACGGTGGCTGAACGACTGGAAGCCAATATGAAAAGCACGTGTAGCAGCAGCTTGCTGAAGATGATCTACACAGCGCTGGGAAACTCTGCTTAGTTTTGTGATTTGTAGCTTTATAGCACTCTGTGGAGTATAATAATGTCTCCTTAGCACCAGAGAACCCCCCGGAATGATTTAAGCCCAGTGCTTCTTTATACTAAAGTACAACACAGCATCCCAAAGTTATCGAGCCTCAATATGCAATCAGATAGTAGCTTTAAGTTAACTCCTTAGCAAGCTCATATCCTCATCACCACCTGGTTGAGCACGAGAGGGTTTCAGAATTGCAGGCACGGGAAAACTTAAAATATTTCCGTTTTATACAGGGCTCTATAAGCAACTGATAAAGGAGGTGATTCATCTAACACCAACATGGGCTGTAGTGTAGTACAGGCATCGTAAGCATTCTGGTATAGCTGAGGGTCACCAGCTACATGATGTGATGAGCTGGATCCGAGCTGTGTCCTTCCCAATGACACCTTCTCCCTAGCTGGAACACTAGTGTATGGGTGGTTTTGTCAGGAAAGCCCAGTGGCATTTGCTTTGAATTTCCACCTTTAATAGAAAGGCAGGAGAAATCATTCCTGAAGGCTGCAGCTAGGAGCTGAACAACCCTCAACATGAGAAATTTTTTCCTAGCCCCTGTGTCCATATGTTAGTGACACTAATTATACTGTACGGGAGATGAACATAATTTGAATATTTATTTTTCCCTGACGCTCTCTCTGACTTAGCGTCTGACTTATGCATTCAAACAGTGTCATGGATCTCTGTTTGGTTTCCTAGCCTGTAAATATACGAGTTTGCTACATGCCAGTTTTGGGCGCATTTTTGCAGTCAGACTGTGCACTCTTTTCCTATTGAAGGAAAGGTCACATCAGTCTTGGTTGCTCATTTCTTTCCTTTCGTTCATTGAATTTTTAACAATAACCGGCGTCCATCCAAAGCTCTGGGCTCCTCTACTTTGCATTAAAATTCACAATGTCATTTGCTTTCAGTAAATATATTCAAATGGGCTTCCTTCAAAACCATAAATGACTCACCAACCAATCAATCATAATTGCAGCACCCTGAATTTCTCCTCTACATGGTGTCCTCCAATGGCCAGGAGGAACACATGATCCTGCTTTCACAAAAACAACAAAAAAGAAAGAATGGTTGGGTAAAAAATGAAATGATGTGTGATCATTTTTGTTCCCTCAGGAAAGCTTGGTAAGTTAAATTTAGATGACAAATTTTGGCTGGAAAGTGAGACAGATAAATGCACATTTTATGTTATCACTCAGTGCTCTGAGAGTTACTGCACTCAAGAAAACTTATCTCTCTAATCAATTATTAAGTTTCAAAATGGAACATGTGCTTCTCTCTTACTAATTTCCCATAAAACCTCCACCCCACGATTAAACGTACATATACGAATACTGAAAGTCAGCTTGCTAAAACACTACATGGTCAAAGCTTCTTACAGACTATAAACAGCTGTATCCCAGGCAAAAAAAAGTAAGAGAATAGATTAACTAGAAAATGTCCGAAAAGATTTTGTAAGCTCATTTTCCTCACAAATTTAACTAGCTAAAAAAAAAAGACTGGAGAATTAGTTCATCAGGCAGCAGTGGAACCATTCTCTTCCTCCAGACTCTTGCTAAGGTGAGACATTTCTAGATTAGAGATACAGATATCTCTAAATCTCAGATACTAGAAGTAAAATAGATGTGTTATAAAACCCTGGCTTCTCTCTGTAAGTATAAAACCATTCTCCTCCATATACGTTCTGGTGCTCTGTCCGGTCAAGCATTTAATGCCTCCAAACAGCGAGGCTCCAGTCACCTCCCTTGAGAGACGGCTTTATTACCTGGTAGATCTCAGTGTGAGGAATGGAGTTTCAGGCTAAATTTTACATTTCATGTTGCCAGAGAGCGACTCTTTCTCGGGAATGACTGCCTTAAACCCCTTGCCCTTTACCTTGTGATAAATCTGTGCTGTGTTCATCCACCTTTGAACCGAGTGTTCAGCTCCCAGTTTACTGACTTTGCTACTTGAATCCACACACTCATCCTCGCGGCTGATTTAAAGTTACTCTCAACTCTGTTTAACCTTCCAGCGCTTGATGGCGACATTCAAAGGAATGGTTAAATTCCTGATAGTCAACACCGCTCTTCTGCAACAAAGCTTGCAAGAAACTAGCAACAAAAACTGCTAGATGCAGAGAAATACTGGGAGGTTGTATCTATAGATCCCAGCTGTAGCTATTTCCGAGAGTAAAATAAACAAGTGCAATGCATATCAGCTTTCACCTTCGTGCATAGCTTGTCTTCTTTGGGTGCGATCCAAAGACCTCTGAACTAAGTGGGAAACTTGCACTGACTTCAATAATCTTTGGGTCAATCCCTCTGGGGCAATCGCTGGGTCTTCCCAAAGTGTGCGACCACTCAGATTCAACTCCCGACTCCCTTTTGGGATGGGCATCCTCGCTGGGCCCTCGGCAAAATGATGGGTATTGCAAATAAAGATGTGCTTAACTCCCTTGCAGATTCTCGTTTTTTAACCCAAAGTGAGTCTCCCAGAGTGGTAACCATCATATTTGTAATAATATGAATTTCCTCTATATCAGACATGTCAATGCTCAGTTTTATAGGAAAATAATTGAAAACCCAGAGCCAGTTACTCTACTGGTATGGGTTTATGTATTTATCCCGCTCAAAAATCTGTCCCTTGGCTTCATAACAGCTTGTTAATGTGAGCTTTTTTTTTAAACTAACCTGTCTCAGGACTTTCTATGAAAGCAAAATCAAGTATAAATATAAACTGTTCATGACTTATGAGATATATGGAGCAAAGCCAGGCAAAACATTTTTGATAGAACAATTTTATGTTTAAAATGAAACCTCATTGAAATTGGAATATTTTGGAGAAACATAACTATTTCAATGACATTTTCAACGGGAAAAATGTTTCAGGAAATTGCTTTGGTTTTCTTATTTGTGCCACTAATGTAGAAATGATTTGTTTTGACAAACAAAAAATGCAATTTTGAGTTTATCATATTGTTTTGTTTTGACTTTTAGCAATTACTGATTTCATCATGTAATTTAATATAGCATATTATATTCAATTTTTTATTACAGTGTCTTTCAACATTACAACAGTGTAACATTTCTACTTTTCCAAAATATTACATCAATATTTTTGAATGAAGCATTTCAATATTTCTGTTCTTTGATTTTTTTTTGAAATTTCATAGTTTTACTTCGGAAAATGTGATTTCAGCATGCTAACAGCACCCACAAAAGTTTGATTTTCTAGCCAGCTCTAGTACAAACTCAGTTGTGTACATCTGCTGATTGAAACAGTCACAAATAAAGCCAAAGTCAGTCAAATTTATGTAAATTTGGTGCAGATGCTCAGCTGGGAATATACAAATGGAGAAATAACCTGTTGCAAACTTGACCCACACCTGCCTTTGCTAGGCATATGCCCACTTGAGTCTAATTCATTTCCATATTGCAATTTCAATTACAATTTAAACTTTTATGATAACTGGTCAAATTTTAGAAGAAACATGCTAAATCAGCAAGATGTGATGAATAGACATGAATAATGACCAGAAACCAAAGCCAAAGTGAATCCAGAGCTCAAGGTTGGAGATGGGCTGCTCCTCACCTATCTGTGATCACCCCGAGTCTGTGGCTCCAGCACTGGAGATGTTAGAAATCCAACTCGAGGGCTCCACGTTGTATGTAGTGCATGGTAGTGAGCCGCACACGGCCGTGTTTTGTTTATGACAGATGGTTCTTCCCAAAAATATGATGTGTGAGATTGTGCTGACTTGGACAGTTCTGCATAAACTGTGGGGGATTGACAGGGTGTAATATACTTTTTCTGTTTACTTAAAGTCTAGGAGAGAATGGGCCAAACCCAAGGAAGAACAGCCTGTTTCAAAGATATTATGACTGGGAAATGTTGTTTCTCACAAAGATCATGTCTCTATAATAAGACACATGGTGATCCTGTACGGTGGGGGAAAAAAGCTATGCAGATTGGGAAAGAGCCTCAATCACGTGGTTTCCATTTGGGTGTCATGATGGAAGTGTCTGTAAGAGGGAAGGGAACTTCTGCTTCTCTCCACAGCTCTGTGCAGTGCCAGCCTGGGTGGAAACAAGATGTCTCGTGGACTAGAAACGACTCATGGGAGTCATGTGAAATTCAAAAGTGTGCAAGGAGAGCCTCTAAATGATGGGTGTGAGTGATGGACAGGCTCCCTTGGGCAGGCTGTGTTGGAGGAGGATCTGCAAAAGGCATTTGGAGTTGGACCAAGTGAAATGCATGTGCAACCTGTCTCAAACGACAACTTGGAAGGACCATGCTGGAGTCCCCACAGGCTGGTGAGCTGCAGCTCAGGCGCGATATTCACGCTGTCCTCGGGTTTTTTTAACTTTCCTGAGTGCTTGCTAAATGCAGAATACCTGTATGGTATGAGATTAACAGCAGCTCTTTCACTACAACCTGAGGATTATAGTTCATCACGAGATACTGGGATACTCTTGTGATCTGCAATCAGCATAGATAAGCATAGGTGTGATGAGGTTAATGCAGCTGAACTGATTTGTGCCAGGTGAAGATCAAAATCTGTTTTAAACTTTCTATTGAAAAAGGAGATTTTTTTTTCTTTTGGGGATGCTCCACACTTGAACCTGCCTCTGCAATGGGGTTTCTAACCCTCCCTTGCTTTTCAGATGATATAGCAGGCAGACAGACAGATGGGGTGCAGAGAGCACTACAGTGGTGGGCTATATTTTTGTCCCTTCCTCTGGACTGCCTCGCCCTCCCATGACACAAATGTCTCTCCTTGGCATGGGAGAATCCCATAGATCTGGATGATATAACCGGAGTTGCGTGGGAAGCATTTTTCTCCTCAGCTAAGAAATTGATATTAGAAAAGAATCCCATTACATTCCAAACGGGGATCTTTGGAAAAGTTCATGGGAAATGAATCTAACCTCAGCACAGCCGGCCACCTTGCTGCTAGGATAAAATGTGGGACTCCCAGCATTTCAAAGCCCAGGAATGGGGGCTTTTAGGTGCTCACGAAGAATTTCCTTTTCTTTGACTGTCATACTGCTTGGAAACTCCTTTCAAGAAAAGATTTAAACCATATGTTCTCCTCCGAACGATTTCATTCCTATGAAAGTAATATTTTCTGATGAACAAAACATTTTGTTCCAAAAATTCCTTTCCAGCTCTGATTATAAGAATTTGCTAAGTTTACCTAACCTTTTTGGAGCCCTTGACTGAAAAGCCATGACTTGAAAACAGTTCCAGATCCGCTTGCTTAAAGATCACAGCGCCTGCCCCTCTGCAATTAGTATGGCTGAGCTGGTGGAAAAGCATTTCCAAATTTCCTAGCTGGTCTCACCAGGTTTTTCTCTCAGACTGTGTAATCCCATGATTACATGGTGATGTTGATGCGACGTGACATGATATGTCAGTGGAGTTTGTAACAACTTATTTTGTAGTGGTGAAGGGAAAAAAACAGCTGCTTTGTGCCTAAACTAGAACAGAATTAAGCAAAAAAAAAAAAAAAAAAAAAAAAAAAAAAAAAAAAAAGAAAAAAGAGAAGAAGAAGGAGAATATGTGATAATCAGATTATTGAAGACTGCTCACAGGTAACTGGCAACCTTGGCAGCCTCTCCTAGAGATTTCAGCTAGAGTGATTATGCACAAAATGCCTGACATTCTGCCTGGCCACCCAGCAGATATCTCTTTTTAGCAGCATTTCAGAAGAAGGTTTGACTGACTGACAAAAGGTCCTCTGATATCAACCCTGTGTACAAGCACACAGATGAAACTCTTAAGCCCGTTATGATACGCTCTTGGATATTCCCTCAGTGGGGGCCCAGAATCCTGTTGGCCTTTTCATGCCTCACTCAGAAGTGCTGCCTTTTGATCACAAATAGTAGGAATATGTAAGGATGTTCTTTCAGAAACTATTTAGGTTGCTCTGCTACAAGCTCTCCTTGGGAAGGGGCATGCGTCCCCCTCTCAACAGTAAACTTCAAACCGTTGCCTCATCTTTTACTACCCTTCAGTCAAGAAAAATATTACATTTCTCTTTTTGTTTGTACAGAAATGCAATTCAACTGAGATCATATTAGGAGAATAAAAGAGCACTCCTTTTTATATTAGAATAACCCGCTCAGTGTCTTTTTTAGGAGCAAGGTTAAATCAGTGTAAGACACAACAAAAGAGCAGGGCAGATTTTGTATATTGAACTACATTGCCAAACCGCAGATGAACATCTCTGAACACCAGCTGATCACAGAGGGGAGCTGAATCCAAGATCGGTTTTGTGAAATGTCAGCTAGCAATAATGCAGCTCGGCATTATCAGAGAACACCAAAAACAAGATGAAAAGCCACTGGCCTACACAGTAGGAGAGATCCAGTTGTGCAAATTCATCTATAATAACAACCTGAAAACATGAAACATGCTGGATTTTAAATTCTTGGGCAAATAATATGAAGCAGAGTCATTCAACCAGTGAAATACCCTGAGTCCCTTTCGGGGAGAAGACTTCTTTCTAACGGGTCTCTCAAAACGCTGCCATGGTGTGGTAGCTCTTTCCCACAAAGGCATATGGAAGAGTTGGCACTACCTGACACACTCATATAGACCTCCTGGGATGAACAGCTTTTAGTTGCATGGACCTTACAGTGATTATTTTGGTAACTGAAGCCCTCTCATTGGGAAGGCCATAGGAGAAGCTCCAGATATGAAACTGGGATGGTATTTTTCACCTATTTCCTAAAAGTGCTTCATGCTATAGCAAGGTAATATTTAAGAGTTGTTTTTTAACCCTGGTAGGTGTGAACTGTTTTAAATATGCTCATCCAATCTTCTTTGTGTAAGCTTGCTCAAATGAGTGACAGTAAAGTCAGCTTTAAATATATCTAAATGTCTTAAGAGAAAAAAATAACTTTCAGCAAGGATTAATCCACAAGGAAACTGTTTCCTGATTTGAACATGTCACATGAGACACAGCAGGGTGAGCTGTGATTCCTAGGAGTGTTAAGTGCATGTGTTTTTCAGATGAAAGAGAGGAGAGAGAGGAGGGTATTGCTTCACCACAGTTTACACTGCCGTCTCTGCTGGATATTCTCTTCACTGGTCGTGAAAGGCAGTTGCTGCTTTCTGATGGGTACTTGAGGTGTAAAGTAATGTCTATTGCCATGTTTACCTTGCATTGACTGTAGCAACCTAGTCCACCTTCAAGTTGTATTAGAGATCTCAATGTACGTGAAGTTCACTGAGACTTACAACGACTCTTCACATCGCGTAGGACTTATGTCCACACACTTGGGTGAATTGCCCCATGCCAGGTGGGTTAAGGCTGATATCTCACCCTTTGCTGCCATTTACAACACACCTCTACATCAAAGTACTCTTTACTCCTTCTATAGTACATACATATAGACACTTGTAAGGCAGAATTCATCTGACCTGCTTTAGGTGCCCAACATAGATAAGATGACTCACACCCTAAATGTGCTATTTTCCTTTTCAACTCTTCTTTTTGGGCGCGTGGAGAACTAACACAGATGTAGGCTATATTATTGAAGTCTAAAATTAGTAAGATGAATACATCCCAAAGGAATTTAAGATGCAGTAATGTAACTCCAAGTCCATGCTGTTTAATGCTTTATTAGGTAAAAAGAACGATATATGATTGCAGTGGTCAAAAGCAATGCAGAAGAATAAACTCAGTCTCAATTCAGCTATTACCATAGCTTTACAACCTGTGGGACAAGCTGCCTTCTACTGGGCAGCTCAAAATCTAGCCAGGAACCCTTAAGGCTTCATTATCAATTTAGCAAAACCTTTGACATCCCAAGATGTCCGTGAAATGGGCCACCAGAGAGCTTATCTACAAAATTTGGTAAAAAGCTTGTAGGGACATGTTGTTAGTATGTTTTGCTAACTTCTCATGGATCCTAATTTGTTTTAAAATAACGATTAGAAACATACTGTAGTCAAGTTTAGAAATTGTCCTGCAGCTTCTGCAATATTCATGTCATAAGCTTTAAGAACATTCTCAAAAGAAGTTCTCCTATTTTTAAAAGAAGAATGTGTTTTCTTTTTTTTTTTATGAAAATTAGGTATTCACTTTGGGATTAACCCACAGAGAAGCAGAACAATCCCTAGCAGGCAGGACACGTTAATACCTATTTGAATAGTAATATTACAGAGGTAGTTTCTGTGGCACCTACAAAATGCAGCAATAGATAAAAGACAAAGTCCAGTTGTCAATGCAGCAAAATCTGTTCTCAACTCCCAGCCAGACACAGTGACAACCTTTCTGCCATCCCACGGTTCTCCTCATCCTTCTAAATGCTGCACGGCTGCTGATGAGAAACCTGTCATGAAAGGATGAAAATTTTTAATCCAAATCTCTCCTGTTGGACAGACAGAAGGGATCTGAGATAGGATGTCTCCAAGTAAGTGCCCGAAGATCCCTGGAGAAAGAACGGAACTAAATTTAAATCTCTCATGTAATGGCTGCTGGGGAGGAAGGGAACCAGCAGCAGATGCTGATGCTGTTTTGTGAGTTTGCTCTGAAAACAAAGTTGGGTTGAAACGGCATCTTTTGGGAATTTTTTTGTTTTGTCGAGAAAAAGTCGACAACTTTATTTTAAGTATATCTGTGCTGCTTCTCTTAGTCTGTGTTTTCTGCTTTGTCAGCCAAACTGAAGAATCAATTCTTTGCCCAGCGCAAGTGATGTCAGCAGAAAGAAAGGAAGAAAAGCACAAAGGAGAAGAACAAATGAAGGAAAGAACTGTGTACCTAGGAGGGAAATTTCCATGGAGAACCTCATGGCATGCTTATATTGATGGATACAGACAGACTGAAGCCTCCTTTATGTATTACCACAGACCTGAAACAAGGTTCAGTCAGGGCAGGAGCTTGCTAGAGTCCGGGGACTGCCTTATCACACTAGCCCAGGGCTAAACCTGAGCCCTAAAGCCCACTTTAAATACATCTGCAGTTCCAGGTAAGTAGACAGACTGTTTTAGGGCCTCATCGAGAGAGAGAGAAAAGATTCCAGCTAAATTTTAGCCTAAACTCTCTCTTCCTTTCTCAATGCAGCTCCTAAATATTACACTTGAAGTCATAAAATTAACACTTGAGACATTGTCTTCCTTCAAGGGGTATTTGGCCTGCTGGAAAGAGCAGAGCTAAGTCGTGTTAGGAGCTTGATTAACGATCAGCTTAATGCACGGCCAGGCTGCCATGCAGCACGGCAATCACGCTGTGCTCCCGCGCTTCCTACATGTCCTACATGAACACTGCTGACTGCTGAGAGCACCTAACAAAGAAATACCCTTGAAATAAGGAGGCTAAGAGACCAGCATGGGATTTTGACACCGCTCTGCTCCTGAACCAGTCCAACATGGTCGTTGTCAGCAAATCAGCTGGTTTGGTAGGAGCTAAGACAAAATCCAAGTTGCAGCAAGGCTCATAACCTTTAAAATGTTGTTCAGAGTGATTTTCTGGCCCCAGTGCTGATTGCTCCAGATCAAGAATAAATCCAGGTGTGGAGCAGAGGCTGGTGTGGGCTACAGGCCGCGCTTTGCAATCCTGTGGGCAGTGCGTATCATGGAGGCAGAATTCACTTCGGATGTGATTAGGAAAGCTTGGAACAAAACAGATTATTTTTCCTTCTCTGAGCTTTGAGTCCTCTCAGCTACCCATACACACCCGTAAAGATGTAAAAAAAAAAAAAAAAAAANAAAAAAAAAAAAAAAAAAAAAAAAAAAAAAAGAAAAAACAGCCTAGGAAACCTCTGACTTATCACACTAGGCTTTCTGCTGTCCTACACGATGACGCCTCCAGCAGTGTTTGCTTGGACACGGGCTCAATATCAAGTCAGATGGAAGAGATCCAGTGATTGAATCACAAGTACCAGCATCTGTCATCTACAAATGGACAAGGTTTATCCAGGCTTAGCTGGGGAGCTCTGATGGGTGCCCTGCTCAGCACGGCATGGTCATCAAGGGCTCATCCCCTGAACCCCAGGAAGATGACATTTTTCAAGACCAAAACACTGGCATAATGGTTGAAATCCCTACTACATTACAGAAGCAGTAGTTTCCTTCTCAATTCCCATGCGCTGTTTGAGAATTAAATCCTTTAAGCTTACTTTTCTTTGTTAAGCACAGGATAGACCATTACCCTCTTCTCTGGAGACACTTTTTACTTAGAGTTACAGACTGGGGTGATAGCATACTATAGACCAAATGTGAGAGCTTATTGCCTCTATCTCCTGGCTATAAATGAATACCGTAAATTGCAATTAATGATGCAATCAGAGAGTCTAGTTAAATCAGTGGCAGTCCTCCAAATACATTGGCTTTTACTTTAAGAAAGGGCAGAGGTGCTCTACATTTTGGCAGTACTTGCATGCCTCTCTGTGCCAAGAAAGGCCTACTGAATCTGGAGAGATGTTGCCTACAACATAGCTACTGTACAGTAGCATAGTAAATTGTCATATATTTTGCAAGAGTGCTGCTCAACATCCATTAAATTAGGCCCTAGACACAGGACTGGTGTTAGCCACTGCAGGAAAACACAGTCTGAAATTGTACCTTCACCAGGGGCAATTCTATGCTTGAAACTTGCTATGCATTTCTGGTTTCAGGGTGCAAAGCTCATAAAATCCCTAAGGTAGAACTGAAAAAGTAACGATTGCAATTTCCTTCCTGTTAGCAAGCAATACTGCAGGAAGACTGTGCAGGTCGATGAGCAACGTTTCATCGAGCAACATCCCTATCGGCTGCTCCTCAGACAGACTTTGCAGCACTGAGCTTCAATCTTGGTCACTTTGAGATCTATGAAAACTAGTGGAGAACAGTACATCCCCCAAAGCAGAGTACAATTCTCTACTGTACATGATTATTGCAGAAGTTGCTGAAGAGGGGACAGGCACATTGCACTAGAATGTCCAAGAAATATGCAGTTTGCTTGTTTGCTTTTGAGAGCTGATGTGCAGAGGTAGCAGTTTCAGAGTGAACTGTAAAAATCTAGAAAATCTCTTCCAAAAATTCTAGTTTCACAAGTAAACCTGAATTTATTTTTCCAGATAAGCTATTTCCAAAGAGTAGAAGGAAAGACAGATGGTGGAAGGAAAAAGGAGTTGGTTAAAAAAATGAGAAATCCACTAATTCACACATATGTATATATATATATATATAAATATATGCATATATATACTGACAGGAGCGAATGCACACACACATAAGTATATATATATGAATACATATATATGCTCACAAACACACACACATATGTGTGTATATATATATATATACACACATATATATATATGTTTACATGTGTGTTTTATTAGTACTGAAAAAACCCTTGCCTAACCACAAGACTCTAAATTTCATTTGCAAAAACACGAAGAAGTCCAAATAAATCCTTTAGTATCTAAACCAGGGCACTTTTTTTTTTTTTTCATTGCAAAATGAAATTTTAGCAACAATTTTTTCAGAAAGTGTGAAATTCTGGGTCTTCTTCTCCAATTTTCCTACATTTTGCCAAAATCAAAACTACCCTAGGGCTGTGCCTGTCAGGAATAAGGGCAGACAGCTGCTTGTTAAATACAGGGTCTCTTCAAGCTGCAGGACTGAGCTCTCGCTTGGCTTTTCCGCCTTGCAGGATGTTTTTTTCAGGTCAGTTTTTGGAGCTGTTTTGACGGCTGCTCAGCTAGGCAGAAACATGGGAATTTGGTCTCACCTGCCAAGCTAATACTGCTGTATTTGTCAAGTTTCTATAGGTGACGTGGTCATAGAGGGGTGCAAGGCTGCATTGCACTGTCATTCCAGGTGAGCACCCGAGTCCTTCCCGTAGCTGCCACCATGAAGCATTCAAATAACATGGCAGCAGTTTTGTGGCTTTGTTTGCACATTT
>VWPW01010654.1:0-10281 GCA_013389825.1 Crypturellus undulatus
AAAAACTTCAGTTCCATTTTTGCCTTCCCCTGCCTTGGTGAAGTATCAACAGATCATGTTTGTCCTCCGAGAAAGGTGCTAGGAGTGGACCTAGGCTAAGAAGTCCACATCTTGAGTGCCTCCTGCCAAACCCACCATCTAGAAGATGCTCTGTAGATGAATCAGAAACCGCACTGGAGACAGTCCCTTCGTGGTGTTATTAAATAGTCTCCCCCTCCTCTCCAGAGCTCCAGCCAGTTGCCAGAGGATAGATAATGTGGTCAAAGATCTCACGACGGAAAATTCTGTGAAGAGATTATTTAAAAAGGCACACATTTTAAACAGCCTGCTGGACCACACTGGACCCACCTGCCGTGTCAGCACGATATGCAAAACACCTCCTTCATGCACGACTGTCTGCCCCAGGAGTTGGCCCAAAAATGTCCTAACCAAGACTGACAGGCTGCTCAGTACCTCTCTACAGACTGGCTTTGGGAAGAAGGGTACAACTGATCACACAGCACAAAAAAAATGCAGTGGGTATATTATTGCTAGCGCTTTGGCACCTCAAGACACCACTTTGGAGATCCTGCTGCACCGCACAGTGCAGAAGCAGAACAGAAAGTCAGCAGGCAGGTCAAAGATGCTGAAGACAAAAGATGGCACCTGGCAACGTACTGTGTTTTGGAACAAAAGAGCTTCCTTGAACGAGCGCAGTTCCGCGTTGTAGTTTCACAGGGTGCCTAATGTCATTTCACAGTTTACAGCTTAAACCACGGAAGGCTCAAACCATGCCAAATCAACAGCAACTCTGAATTTCTGGCAGTATTCTTAAACCAGCTAAACAACCTACCGTTTGCTTCCTGTGGATATTCATGATATGAATGTCTTCACTCCGATACTCCTCATCATGCTTATCCAGAGGAATTTTTTCCAACTCAAAGTCTCTCTGCAGCAACTGTTGTTAAAACACAAGCAAAACAACCCAAATGATGGTGCTGCTTGGAACGAACATGCGTTAGGACATATTCAGTCCAAAAGGTCCCAAGATGTACTGCATGAAGGCAAGAAGCCCCAAGAGCCCGGAACTGCCAAGCTCAGCCCCCTTCTCTGCAGGCCATTTTTCTCCTTACTTTTACCTTCATTTTAACTAACCCAGCACTAACTCAAAGATACAGACATCTTGCAACAGTTAAGTCCTAAAGCTTTTGATAAAAGATCTTGCTTCCTCAAAGCTCTGAAGCGCTAAACCAAACCACAATGACGGCTTCTGCTTGCCAGCCCCGTCAGTGAGGGCAGGAGGGAAGGCACATAAATTCTGAGGAACCGAAAGTATCCAGAAACACTCCCCCCTCTCGCATTTACTGTGGAAGCAGCAAGTACCTCATCAGAGCTGAGCTCAGCCCTCCTCACAGCCTCGTCCCCACAACAGCTAGTCCAAGACATGGCCAATTATCAAAGTGCTTCCACTGACACAGACAGATCTCCCAAGGATCCTTACTTGTCCCCTTTCCTGGTATTCCCTATGCACACAATCCAGCAATCCCGTGGAAGGGCTGTCTTTCAGCACACTTAACCACGGTCAAATTCCATGCTGCCATCCCTAGAACCTGCAATACTTTGGAGGGATTCAGCTATTAACTGACTGGGGCTTGGGATTTCTTCTTGCGCTGAGATACAATTAAATAGACTAGTATCACCCACTAACACTTCTCCCTGGAGTTTTTTTTTTTCCAAGAACAGTTCTATCACTTGACAGAAAAATGTTGGACTCAGCTACTTCTGAAAACTTTACCTGTATTTTGTCTAGGCTTTCAAGACAACATGCGAAAAGGAAAAAAAAAATCCACAGAACTGTGTTTAATCCTCCCACTAGCCTCCAGTAACATCACACCAACCCTGCAGAAAGTGGCAACAAAGTCTACTTCACTTTCTGAAGAAGTATTTTTTTTCCTGACAGATACTGACTCACATATAGGGTAGCCCTTTTGTACACCCAGCAAATAACCACACGCTACAGAGGCTTTAAACAACATGCGTGTTTGGCTGCTGGGTTTGAAAACGTCAATAAAGGTGAACGTACGAAGGTAAGAAAGGTCAGTTCTACCTTTTGAGGGAAATAAAACTCATGAAGTATCCAGAAAGTCGCTACTGGTAAGTCAGATAATAACTTCAAAAATTACCATTCAATTTTTCTGTACTATCTGAAAATAAACATGTTTTTTGGTGTAAACTCTATTTGTGCTGTGGACTTGGATTTGCACATCACAGAACTCACACCAAGGTTCAACGGAGCCAATGGAAGTTTTTCTATAACCAAACTGTTACCCTGATGCTCAGAAGCACATGTTAACGTGTACTCACCTCAAAGTATTTTCTTTCTATTTCAGGATTCTTCCCCATGGTCCTTTGTTCNCACATCACACAGAAATGACACCCAGGTTAAGTGGAGCCAGTGGAAGCTTTCCTATAACCAAACTGATACCCTGGTGTTCAGAAGCACATGTTTAACGTGTACTCACCTCAAAGTATTTTCTTTCTATTTCAGGATTCTTCCCCATGGTCCTTTGTTCGTAACAGCATAACACACAGGTATCAGGGCCAGTGAGGTCTTTCAGTGTCTTCAGTAACGGTTCTAACGACTGCCCAAAAGAGGTTAAGTATTTGCCACTTAGGTTTCAAGTTCATTTTACTGATACCAGACTCTGCAACTAGAGAAAGTTTTCACCCAGGAGAGAACCTTCCAGTTTTGCTTCTGAGGCATTTATTTTTAGTATCTTATCTGGGACAAAAGAAACACAGGGGAAGCTGGAAAATAGATGAAAAAGTGAGGACTGCACAGAGGGGAAAAAAAAAAAAACTGTTTTGCAGACTGACCAAGAGAACTGAACTAACACCTAGGCTACAATCATGCCTAGCGGGCATCAAACAAGCGGGCATTTCCTTGAGGCTCACAAGGATGACTCCACTTCTTGATACTTCTCAAAAGCCAAAGTGTGCTTAACCAGCCTTGGAACATGGCTCGTAGCCAGGCCACTGTGCAGGGAAACAGAACCAACTTGTGAGGGCCCGAAGCAAGGGGCNAGAAACACAAGGGAAGCTAGAAAATAGATGAAAAAGCGAGGACTGCACAGAGGGAAAAAAAAACTGTTTTGCAGACTGACCAAGAGAACTGAACTAACACCTAGGCTACAATCATGCCTAGCGGGCATCAAACAAGCGGGCATTTCCTTGAGGCTCACAAGGATGACTCCACTTCTTGATACTTCTCAAAAGCCAAAGTGTGCTTAACCAGCCTTGGAACATGGCTCGTAGCCAGGACACTGTGCAGGGAAACAGAACCAACTTGTGAGGGCCCGAAGCAAGGGGCTGGCAAGGGCTGAGCAGGCAGCGGGACACGGAGCCCTTCACGGCACTTCCCTTTCCTAGGGCTTGTGCTGACTCCTCTTGTGCCTCCTATGGAGCCACAGCTGCATAGATGGGGCAGGAGACCAAGGCCCACGGCTCAAACATGATTTCCCTCCCTTCTCTCCCCAGGGATGGGCAATATGAGCCCCAAAAGGACACAGCGTGGACACGGCACTGCTCCTTAAATTGCCTTCACCGATGCACAAGCCAGTTCACAACTATAGATCAATTTTTTTCCTTCCCATTTCACGTCCAAGATGAAAATAAAAATGATAATGGGCACAACGCTAAAAAAAAAAACACTTAAAAACTAAAAAAGTGTCTGGTCGGATCTCAAATGGCCTCAAATCGGTTAAAAATATCTTTTCCTGCACACGGGCGCAAGATGCAAACGCGGTGTTTGCTGGCACAGGCTTCGTCACGTCGAGCCCACGCGCCCCCCACACCAGCTTTCACCTCGTTTACCTCCTCGTAGTAGATGCAGTCGGCCATGAGGATGTAATCGGGGGGCGGCTGAAACTCCGTGACGTCCTCACCCCTAAGGAGAAGCAAAAAGAGCCGAGAACGAGAGGTCAGCAGCAACGAGATGTCAGCAGCAACGAGATGTCAGCAGCAACGCGCTCCTTCTTTTTTTTCAAAAAGTAACATGTAACAAGATTTACTACTTTTCTCATGCAGGGCTTCCCTTTCCAAACATTTTCCCCCCCGGTTTATTGGGCAGTGCAGGCGAGAAGGGGAGGGGAAGGGGGTGTCCCAAAGCCCCCCATAAAGCCAAGGGGTAAGCGGGAGTATCAAATTAGCTCATACAAACCATTTCAGTACCTTGGCTCGGACTGACCCTGTGACGAGGTGCTTGTTGTTCTCTATGTTCACCTCCAGCAGCTCCTGCAGCTCCTCCAGGTCGGTGACCGTCACATTTGCCCTAGAAAACCCCTTTCTGTTTCGCGTTTTTTTTTTAATCCTCTCTATGGAGGCATCAGCGCAGCCGCGGGATTCCCTAGGGTGTTTCCGCATCCCCAAGCGGCAGAAAAGAGCGTTTTTCCCCCAAAATTACCTCAGGGAAAAAAAGGCGCGAAGAGCGCGCGGCGGCAGCGCGCCCCCCCCTCCCCACAGCGCCGCTCACCCCAGCGTGGCCGCCATGATGCCCACGGCGCCGGTGCCGGCGCCCAGCTCGAATCAGCGCAGCCGCGGGATTCCCTAGGGTGTTTCCGCATCCCCAAGCGGCAGAAAAGAGCGTTTTTCCCCCAAAATTACCTCAGGGAAAAAAAGGCGCGAAGAGCGCGCGGCGGCAGCGCGCCCCCCCCTCCCCACAGCGCCGCTCACCCCAGCGTGGCCGCCATGATGCCCACGGCGCCGGTGCCGGCGCCCAGCTCGAGGACGGCGCGGCGGGCCAGNGCCGCCATGGGCGCCGCACTGAGGCGGCGCGGCGCCTCCCCTCCGCCGCCGCGCGGGAAATGGCGTGAGGCGAGGGGGAGCGAGGAGCGGCCGTTCCCCCCGCTCTGGGGACACGGGTGTCCCCAAAGGCGCTTTGCTGGGGTCAGGTACCTCCCTGCAGCGTTCCCGGTCACCCCCCCTTAGCACCCTCCCTCAAAAAAACAATCGCAGGATCTATATTTTTATTATTAATCGTTTTATCGTCTTCCACTATTGCACATGTGGGATGAAGAGAGGCCCTGGGAACTGCTCTTGGCCACCTCAGCATCCTCAGCACTAGAGGCTGGTGGCAGCACAGCTTAGCCACAAAAGGGTGGAAAATACAATTTATTTATTTTGTTCGTGATAACGCCACATAATATCGTGCTCAGGCAACGTCCTACCTGCCCGTGCTAGGGTTAGGTGTGTACAAGGGTGGGAAACGGCCCGTTTGGCTTTGACCCACCGTCCTGTGAGTGGGGAATTGCGTGAAGATGTCTCTCCTGAGCAGCGTTTTGCCTAATTTGCTCTTAATTTGCCTTTAATTTGCTTTTCCTGTTTGTTCGCAGTGCAGGAGCCATCGCAGAGCAGCCATCGGCTGTTCCTTGTGCTGTTGCCGCAGCCTCATCCTCTGCAGAAGTCAGACTTCCCTCCGGGGGGGAGGCCAGAAACCCTCATTTGGAAACTGGGTGGAAAAAGCGGTGTCACCCAGTGTTTGAACACGTCCATGCGCGTTCCTGGTGGTGAGTGGAGCCTTCCCCATTAACCCATCGCCTTCTGCGGAGAGGAAACTCGCGCTGGGCACCAGCCAGGGCAGAAGATCCCGCTAGAGACAATCTTAAAGATTTAAATTGCTTAAAAATCACAAATAATGATATTTTTTTGTCCCCAGGTTGGTCAGATGCCATGTCCCAAAGTCGGAGCACGCGGAGCAGTTCGGTGAGATGAACCCGGCTCCGAGGCCGTGTCTCCTCCATCTGCTTCTCCTCCACCTCCTTCCTACTTATCACTGAGCTCCTCGTCTTTCCCCACGTTTGGGTAGGTCGCAGCAGGGAGGATTTTGACCATACACAACATCTGCCCCAGACTCGCTGCAGTTTTGCAGTTTGGCTCTGCAGTGGTCAGTTGGAAGATCCCTAAGACCTGTTTTGCATCCCACAGAGCCTAATTGCTACCCTTACTTGAGCCATTTTGACTCAGTTTTCCGGAGGTACCAAGGAAATGATCCCAGGGCCTAGATTTGGGTTTCTATCAGCATTTTCCTCACCCTACGGTTTCTGCAGTTGCTTTTCCTGGCAAGAGATCTGCTGCTCTGGAAACCTTCTGCTAACACCCTGGGAATGTCTGGGACAGCACCAGCTGCCTGTGTTTAAAGCACCTTGAGTGTCTCTTGGAGATGTTCAGTTTACATGTGTGTGTCTGTGTAAAGCTGTGTAAAGCTCAGAGTTTCCAATATTTTGCCCATTTTTAAGCAATTACCTTAATGGAATGTTTCAGTGCGACCAAAGACTTCTAGTCTGNTCAGTTTACGTGTGTGTGTCTCTGAGCCTGCCAGCAGTTTTATGCAGTTTCCACCATTTTGCCCATTTTTAAGCAATTACCTTAATGGAATGTTTCAGTGCGACCACAGACTTCTAGTCTGTTAACTATTGGGCACATGCAGTTCTTCTGGAATCCCAGAATGGCTGAGGTTGGAAGGGACCTCCAGGGATCATCTAGTCCAGTTCCCTGCTCCAGCAGGGACACCCAGAGCACGTCAATCAGCAGGATTGCGCTGTAGCCCTTCACCCAACACCGAAACTTCTATAAGGTTTTATAAAAAGAGTTGCTTGGGAGTCAACACTTTTAAGTGCAGAATCTTTCTGTTCATATTTCTCCTTGGGCTGCTGAGGAAAAGCTCTTGTTACTTTATTTTTTAACATTTCATACTAACCTTAACTCCCTTCCCTGAGGAAGAGTTACTGTGTTTGACTGGAATTCAGAATTTTAATCTGTGGTGTACTTACGATAATTGGAATAATTCTGGGGATAAAAAAGAGCATAAGGATTTTTTCTTCCTTGTTTTAGATCTGCTATAGTCAAGTCATACCCCAGAGAAACTATTCAGGCTCCAGAGCAGGAGAAAATGCTAAATCTCAAAGTAGGAGCACTGAAAACAGCTAGAAGGATGTTGCTTTTGCTGTTAAATGCCTTCACATTCCATCTGCTTATCTGAGCTTCTCTGAAGGAACCGCCTTTTCCCACAGAAGCCAGCTTCAAAACCAGCAGTTTCACATTCTTCCCCTAGCATTTTTGCTCTTTTTATCCATCCCTCTAATTACGAACTAACTGAAATGATAATTTATTGCTATCTTGGCTTGCCCTTGAACCGCGCTGGTGGGAATCGAACTGCCTCCAACCACTTCCAGAGCAAAAGAGTTACTTTGGGATCGTCCCTTTCTGTACCCACCGCCCTTGGAGGCTGCTGGCAGCTGCTGCCCTGTCCAGAAGGATTCCTTGTTTTTGTATTTTCCAGCTCACGTTAGGCCTGGAGGGCAGTTCAGCTCTGCAGGAAGCTCGCTGGAAGTGGTAAGCAAATACTGGAGGACGCGTGTTGTCACATTACCACCCCGCTGGTGTGAACCTTTATCTCCATCTTTATTGTCTGACCTGTCAGTCTGCTAGGAACCAGTGGCCAAGGCTGGAGACCTTTTAGTCTTTTCCCTGCATCAGTATTTTTCCGAATCAGACCATTCTGGGCCTTGCTCTGGGTTAGGTAACTCATTTTTGCTGAGTGCAGAATTCAGACCTTGTACCCCAAACCACTACCTCACACTCGAGTATAAAAGGCAGCCTCCCCTCCCCTGCCATGTGTTTCTGCAAGTCGGCACCTAACACCTAAAAAAGAAAGGCTATTCTGGGAGCTGCTCCCTGGGCAGCAGCATTTCAGGGTTTGTGCTAATAACTGTCCTGCTTTTTTGCAAGTTTGGACTCTCCGAATCCCACTGCAAACTGGAGCTTCGCTGGGGTCTCACACTCAAACCCCGACCCTCGTTGCAGCCCTTGTGCGTCGGCAGCTGCAGCTTCAATTCACCTGATAAACTCTGCTAACGCGGACCCGAGCGTGGAGCTGAGCTGCGTTTCAGCATGAGACACTGAAGCAGTTCCGGTGTGAGCGCTTGTGCAGGAAGGTACAAAGCTGCCACGTTCGTGTTCTCACATTTGAGAGATTTCTTTTTTTCCTCCACAACAACTTGTGTGTTACAGCATGACGAACATAACTCATCTCACAGCAGTAGCTGCTGGTGAGGACTTAAAATACCAACGACTTAGCTTCTAGTCCTGATGAAACCAAGTTTCTAACCTGATGAAACCAATTTTACTTTTCCACTTGCAGAATAGAACTTTATTTCTGCAGTGTTTTCTCAAGGCCTCTCCTGTTACTCCTACTTTCTTTCCACAAAAGTTCTAGCCTTCTTATACAATTGAGAGTTAAACCAGTAAGTCAATTATTCTTTAAAGAGTTATTACAAAGAAATATATCAAAGTTTTAGTTTCATCAGTGCAGGCTGTGGATCACTGGAATTTCAAAAGCTGACAACCTGCCTTCTTTCTCTCTAAAACAGAAGTTCTTCCCAAACTTGCATTTCCAGAAGAGATGGACGAGCTGTGTTTCCAGCTGCAGAACAACAACTGGGATGGAGTGATCATCCTTTTCCTGCCTACATTCCCCAGGTCACATGTCTCAAATCTGAGACCTTTTGAGCTTTGTTTTTATAAAATGCTGCTGTTCAAAGCGCTCTGCCTCATCCATGCGCAGCCCTCTGTGTCACCTCTCGGAGAGATTCTGCCCGTTTCTTTGGCAGGAAAGGACAGGCCACAAGATGCAAGATGACAAGAAAAGTCATTCATCTCTCCTGTCCCCAAGAGGCAGCCCAATGAGCCACAGAGCTGCTCTAAACTTGCCCAGTGCTCAAGCTGCAGAGGGGACAGCAGGGAAATGACTTTGGACAACCAACTTCCCCATCCCGAGGGCCAAAACAGCCCCTGGGGCCGATCGCAGAGGGAAGAATAAAGGCGCAGGGAGTTTTCCTGCCCCAGGCTCGGCTCCCTCCAGCCTCCACGGCAGCTCCGTGCAGCCCAGTTAACGCAGGGCGAACGGCATCCAGAGCTGAGAACAGCCCGGAGCAGAGCGGCACTTTGCATCGCCCCACAGTTACCAAATCCACGTCCTTCCAAGGAACACGCACTGCTCAATCTCTTAAAAATTAAAACCGGGGTGATTTATTAATCTTGTTAAGAACTCTGATACAAAGCACAGTAAAAGGCCACAGACCAGTAAATAAAACGTGGCTTCTGGCCACTTTATAAATGCTGCTACAGTACTACCAGTAAAACCGACTCACTCTTGCCAGTTCAAACAAGTAGTTCGACTGGCAAATAAAAGTTCCATTCAATTTTCAGTTTAAAAAGTTTAATAAAGTGTGTGCTGGTTTAAATGCTACCAATTTCCAGAATGGATTCACGATTAAGTTAAGTGAGATCTAAAGGAAGTTACTAGGTTTGGAAGGCAAGACTGCTCCTGCGCCAGTCGTATACGGTTGCGAGAGTAGCAGACTGCATTATAGGCCTCAAGTCACTTAAATTTATAAGGTTATTAGCATTATCTGTAAATATACAATATAAACAATTGTACATACACGGCATATAGCTTTGTTCTCAAAACAGTAGACAACTCTTTAGCTTAAGACATCTTTGCCTACCGAAACAAAAAGGCACATCCGAACAAGATGCGTGCTCAGGACGAGGGACTGTCCCCACGTCTCCCACAGGCAGTCCTTGGTTACGCTTTGACACAGTCATCACAACAAGTGGAGTATTTTGGTATCTTCTTTTACATTTCAACCTTTTTTTTTTCTTCAGCAGCAAATCAAAGGCAATTAAGACACGGCATTAAAATGTTCGAGAACAGTAGCAGTCACTCACGAGCCCTCGAGCTTACGCAGCGCTGGAAGGCCGGTGGGTTATAGCACTGAACGTCCTCGTGTTGTGTCATCATCCCACCATTCTTTTAAAAAAGGCCACTAGTGCTCCCATTTGAAAAAAAATAACATAAAATTCCACAGACGCACCTTTTTGGCTCAGTGCAAGAAAACGATGTCAGTTTAAACTCATTTAGTGTAGCTTACAGTGCAAAAGAGACGTTTTGTATCCTGGCATGGCTGTGGGCACTGCGGAGGTGAAAGGAGGCGATGCTGCTGCTCACCTGAGGGTAACGCTGTCCAACGGACTGGCGTGCGCGGCGTCTCGTTTTTCCAATTCAAACTTTGTTTTCTTTGATCAGCAGCACTTTAAGAGCATAATTTGTGAAAGTCCTAAAATACACCGCCTTTTTTTTTTTTTTTTTAATTAATTAAAAAAAAAAAAAAATAATTTTTTAATTTATATTTCAGTTTTTTTGACTATTTTGGTGTTGTTTTTGTTTGGTTTGTTGTGTTTTTT
>VWPW01010654.1:10939-57084 GCA_013389825.1 Crypturellus undulatus
GCGGCGGGGGGCTCTGCGGCGGCGGCTCCGCGGGGGCTCCGCGAGGCTGGATCCGGGGAGGCGGCGGCTGCCGCGGGGGGATCGCCGGGGGGTCCTCGTCCGGCTTGAAGCTCCCCTGCAAGGCGCACAGCAAACACGTGGGGAGAGGTGCAGAAACCCTCCTGGATTCCGCGCGAATGCAGTGGAATGGGAGCCCAGCACTCCCCGTGGGCACCAGCACAGGGCACCGTCTGCAGCTCCTCTGCACTTGGCCCTGGGTGACTCCAGCAGTGCCGCACGTGGAGCCCCCGGGTGAGGGGCGGCAGGAGGGTGGCAGGAGCAGCCCCTCTGCGCGACCCAGACTCACCAGGGGCAGCAGGAGGTCTCCGGCTCCCTGGCCAGGACGGACCCGCTGCCCGGGCGCAGGGAACGCGCAGCCCTTGGTGCTGCCAGGGACCGGGGCTGGCACCTCTGATCGAGGTGCCTCGCTCTGCACCTCCCGTCTGCCCGGATGCCAGGTGGGTTTTTATCCAAATTATTCCATGTAGGATAACAGTACCTTAGCATTCGCAGCATCCTGATCCACCTTTTTCCGAGGAGGAAGCGGAGGAGGGTTTTGAGGCTCATCGCTTAGCTTAGGGAAGCTACCCCACGAGCTGAAGAAAGACTCTGGGGAGAGAACAAGGATTTTACTGCTTGGGTCATATGTGAGCAACATTTCCAAGAATGTTAAACCGGAACCGAAGCAACTCAAAACCTCAAACAAACAGATCTTCCTCCCCAGCGGCAGCATCAGCCATTCCCTTCAGCCGTAGGAAATTCTCGTTTCTATAACCAGAAACGCTGCTCACAAAGCAGTCTCCCCCTTCCAGCATCACAGAAAGGCAGCAACAGGAAATGTTAAAGCACAGAAAAACAAATAAAATAAAAATGAACCTCTTGTAAGAAAAATAAACCTAGGGAGCACGGAAGTAGCTTTTGAAGACATCGACTCTCACAGCATTGTACGTTGCTTCTAGCCCTTTTTCCTTTTTAAGGAGGAAGAAAAATGCTGCAAGATAACAAGCAAAACAACCCCTGACCTTTGTTTATGACTTTTATCAAAGTCTATTAGAAGTGCAGGGCACCTGTGAGCTCCAATTTGAATTTTCAATGCAATTAAGAAAAGAGAATATGTAGCTATGCAGAAAGCGAGTAAAAGGAGAAGCTGGACACAGATACCAACACACAATTTCCCTCACAACTGTGGTACAGAAAGTACCTCCTTCTTCTGCAGTAGTTAGAACAATTATTTTCATGAACAATTATTTCATATTGCTAAGGCTAAGTGATCAGGTCGCTATATCTGTACCATTAGCCAAGCAACATAATCATCAGGGCAGGACATTCAAAGTAGAAGCAAAATCATGTTACAGCCTTGGGAACAAATCAAACAGTTCTTGGACCTTACAGACTACTTCACTGGACATCTGCCTAAAAACTGTAAGAAAATCCCCTTACAATTCTATTTACTGATCTCAGCCCACATTTGCAAAGGCAGATTAATTCCTATTTACTTCTCCTGAAATCAGGAAAGCACAGCTAAGTGAAACATGACCGGAGTTATGGTACTCACTTGACTGTGGCAGACTGACAGGTGCAAAGATGCTGTTATTACCTGTTTAAGAAAAAAAAAAACCAGATTAAAAACTTCTCTGGCAAGAGCTGCACCTGCCCCACTATGTGCACAAATGACTGCAGAAGAGCAACACATCCTCAGGTCTATCTGTTGCTAATGGGAATTAAATTTTCCTATGTAAAGCATTCTTGGACATTTGAAGTTATGTTGGGAATTAATTTGATTGTTGATATTATTCTGCTCTGACACTATGATGTTGTCGTGGTAGAGTCCACGCTTCCCCTCACTTCACAGAAACCCAGAATCCCAGAATGGCTGAGGGTGGAAGGAACCTCTCGGGATCCCCCAGTCCATCCCCTGCTCCAGCAGGGACACCCAGAGCAGGGGCACAGGCTCCATCCCGGCGGGTTGGCAGATCTGCAGAGCAGGAGCCTCCACAGCCTCTCTGGGCAGCCTGTGCCAGGGCTCGGGCACCCTCCCAGCACAGAAATTCTTGCTCAAATTCAATGGAGCTGCCTGGGGTTCAATACACAGCACTTTAGCTACTTACAGCTTCCAACTGGTACAACACGCAGCACTGACATACAAACCCCACAATTAAACTTTCCAACTTCTTTTTTTTGAGGCTGACAGAGACCAATATATTTTGGGACTCTAAGGCACAGTAACAACAAGTTGACCACACGCTGCAATCCTTACCAAAGGAACTGTTGAGATCAATGTCCAAGAACACGCTGAACTCTGAGGACGCCGACACGGGCGGCGTAGACGGCGTGTTTGGAGAAGTGGGTGCCGAAACTGTCGATTCATTCTCTGCTTCGGTGATTCGACTGAAACTTATCTTGCTGGGCTCTTTCTCCAGGGGCAGCGGGTGACTGCGCAGAGTGCCCGAGGTGGAGCCGTGCCGGCCGCTGTTGGGCCTTATCCCAGGGGATTTTAAGGGGTACGTCGTTTTCCTAGGCTGGAGAAGGTAGAGCTGGTTAGGACTGTTAGTATCTGAAAGAGCAAAACTGCCAGGTTTCTAGAATATAATTTTAAAAGACACTTAGTAAATACACATTAAACTGCTTTACAGCTTCTTTACTACCAACTTGAGCTATAGTCTGTTGTTACTTATACAGCAAGAGTTTACTGGAAAATTACGGGTGTTTGTTATGCTTAAAAAAACATTTTTTCCAAAACTATGATGAATTAATAGTCTGGTTTCAGACGCATGTCAATCAGGACAAGAAACAAGGAATAACAAATCACGATCCAAGGAGAGAGTTATTTCAAGTGCCCCAGCAGGCAAAACTGCTCCAATGCTATTTTTAGGGAAAAAAGAATAAAAACTTAGAGAAATTACTGAAAGCAGCATTTTTTGCAACAGTGACTTCTGTAATTTTCTTGCTGCACTTGCAATGTTACTTTAGTCACTCCTCTAACAGAAGGGTGCTAAAATGATTTATGGCTCTGCAGAATTAGAGAGCTCTCCAATTACTCACAAGTACAATTACAATGGTGTAAAATCAAGTGTTCTAGGGAGCTGTATTTCAGCTTAAAAATAATTCCGATCTTCACAGGCTAATTTTTCAAAAACATAATTGCTACTCGTTTAAATTGAGTTCTATTTTGTGCTGCAATATTTTCTCCTCGTCAATTCTGTGGTATAAGGCAACTTTTGCAACATTGTAAAATATTAGAAAAAGGCCAAATGGAAAATATCTTATTTAGAGAAAACACAACATACTACTACATATACAATTCTTCTTTTCAAAGCATTTTATTTCCCTTTCATGAGAGCTTTTGATATTGTGAAATGATGTTATCACATATTTTATCAAATGACTATATGCTAAGAAACCAAATTTAAACTCCCCATTTGGGAAAAAATGTTTATTCTAAGATAAGACAAAGGTAGTAAGTTTTCACTAGCCATAAACACCTGAAATAAAAACATTTTAAAATCAGGTTTTGCTGGAAAATCATCTCAAAATAGAGAATTCTGAAGGATATGCTTATTGAGCTAACTATTCTTTTTCATGCTGGCTATTGGATTTTAGATATTTAATTTACAAGAAAAGACTTACAAATCTAGGTGGTTGCTTGCAGTTTCGCGGTTCAATTTCTAGTGATTTGTTGAACAAATAATCTGTAAACTCTTTTTCTGGTATCTTCCCCATAGGATTGAGATTTTCAAAGAATTTCTAAAATGACAGAAGTATCAACAGTTTTTTCAAATAAGAATATACATTTTTTTTTAAAGGACATGCTTATAAATTACTGAATAAAAATCTAGCTATTTCTGAAACTTTTTTCCTCCAGGAAAAAACACAGTTAAAATCTGCCCAAATCAAAAACAACAAAATACAACAAATAATCAAATCCAGGATAATTTTTCTTGATTTGAAAGAAAGACCTCAGCTAACAAGCCATGGGAAACAAGTCACACCATTTTCTATTTGTTTTCCTTCCAGTACGAAATACTGCCCATCCCTTGAACTCACTGTGTCTCCACTCTCAAACCTACTGCAGATCTTGTAACTCCTCCCGAGGTATCGGCAGCGATGGAGAGGACAGTGCAGTAACATTTCACAGCTCCACTGCCCCTTGGCTCTTTCATGCACCCAGGGTTTTTTGTGGCTTCCTGATTGCTGCTGTTCCCTGGCTGAGACAGACAACACTACCCACACTTTGCTTTCTGGAAATGAGCTGTGCACGTCAGGACACTTGGCTGGGTACTTAACGCTATTCTTTGCGATTACTGTTCCCTCCACGTACAAATCCCTACCTTTACCTGGCCCCTGTTTCATCATCTTCCTTTAAATCCCTTTAAATTACCTGGGATCCTCTAGCCTTTCCCTTGCAGAGAGCACCCTTTCTCGCTTCTGAAGACAACACTCCCTGACACTGCTGCATCCCCAGGCTGCTCCCAACTCCCTGAACTTCACAGCCTTTCAACATCAGTGGCCAAAGACCCTGTGTCACAAGTGTCACTACAGAAGGTCTGAAGGACTAAGTGCCCTGCACACACACAGAGCATTTTAGGCTAGAGGCAACTGATTTTTTTTCTTCCAAATTTATGCTGCTTTGTCAGTGGTTTCTGGTCTCATAAGATCAGGTCTTGTACTACAAGAATATCTGACTTTTTTTTGTAGTGTACATTTTCCCCATCTTCTATCCCCAAAACGGATATCTGGTCACTGATTACCCGAATCTCTGGCTCGATCCGTAAACAGTAAGGCTGGTTTTGATACTGCTGAATTTCTCCTGTAATTTCAGCGACTTTTCTCCTCTTACTGAAGTTAATTAATTCTTTCCCTTGTCTTTTAAGGAAGTCAGGATTCCCTTCTTCTGTCTTCAAGATATTTGTTAGGTATATTCCTGACAAAAAAAAAAAGTCGATTTTAAAGTTCATAATTCATTCCAATCCCTAATTTAATTCTTTTTAGTCAATAATAACAATTCCAATCATAAACAGACCATTTCCTTTAATGCTTCAACAATTTATCAGCTGGCAAGAACAAATGAGGCCTGCATTTACATGGGAACAACATATTATTGAAAAAATATGTTTTATCTCTTTAATGTGAGATCCAGAGTTTAATAAAACAGCTTGAAAATATTATCATAATTGGTTCCCCAATTTGGAAGCAGTGTTAAGCAAAGTAAGGCAATATTAATACCAACATAAAAAATACCAGTAATCTGTATAATAAACTGTAAAACTTTTGGATGAGACTCAGGTTAAGAAAGGCAACACACCAAAGTACAGTCCATTCTGGTGCACTTACCAAAGAAAGGCACACAGGGTGGATTGATTGACTTAAGCTTAGCCAGGTATTTTTTAAAGTGATCTTGACTTAATTCTACTGCTTCATCCAAAACTTTTTTTTTCCTTTCTTGTAGAGCCTGAGTTATTGAAGAGGAAAAAAAGAGGAAAAAAATTTAAGTCATTTTTTGAGCAGCATGGTTAGCTAAAACAAGGCACCTCCATAACTCTTATCCACAAACTCAGAACTGAAATTTGGCTGTTGAAAGAACCTCTTTTGTAAATCGCTTCCTCCGAGCTACAGCATCATGCAAGAAATCAGTCATGTGAATCATGAGGCTGTTATAAACAAACTATTATTTAGCCTACCAATGTACAAACAAAATCTTATTCTTTTAATTTAATAACAAAAATAAACACTTAATTTTCAATTTAAGTTAAAGGCCCTGTACGGCCTTTCAAAGATATATAAAGCTCCAAACATCTTGTTTGAACTTCCTTCCCCCTCCAGGGCAGTGCTGCTGGTGAAGGGTTCCAGTCCCACATCCTCAGCCCTGGGATCCTCCTCCTTCATATCCATAAAACACTGCTCTGAAGCAACAGGTTTGTCTCAGGTTAATAAGCAACAATCAATTGCACTGAATAGAAATGACAAAATGGGTGTCAAAAAGCTCCTCTCCCCATTGCAAAACCTTTGAAACGCCCAGCTTCTTTTATGCTTTCTCACCAATAACCTTAAACATCTACTTCTCTTTCAAAAAGGCAAGTGAGCTGGGCAAAGCACGGCCGTGATGCATTTCTGCTTTTGATTAGGTTCTTTCCAGAGTGATCCCTGGGACTTACCTCAAACGTGTGGTCTAGTCTGTACACCGATACGGAGTTCATCGCACTGACTATCTCCAAAACACCATTGAAATTATTCAGATCTTGAAAAACCTGCAGGATTTCTATAATTCTGCTCAACACAGCCACTCGCTCTTCAAAGTTCTCTGTTTCCACAATGCACCTAATCAAAAGGCATAATTTGAGAAATATTGCTAAGTAAAATCTGACATTTTGCTAGCTACTTCTTGTCTGGAGCATAATCAAGATTTGAGGTAATGGGAGAGAAAAATATTTCTCTCTGCATTTTAACAGGAATTAATGCCACTGTACTGATATTGCCTGTACTTACTTTTCAAACCAAAGAGTAAGGTTTGTAGTGTGACGAATCATTTTCAGTAGATTTGGTGAGTTAATCTCCTTATCTTCTTTAGTCCACACACTGCCGACAAGTTCAGAAGGCTGCACCGCCCTGGTAAGATGCAAAGCAAGATGCACAAAAACCTTCAGTTCAAATAATAAGAATCATATGCTCCATGTTTGCATCTAAAGATTATTTCTTCCCTTAATCATGACTTGATATTTCTTAAATAAGATCCAATGTAATCTACTGCAAAACAGCTACTTAAAAGGACTTTTAGACTGATACTTGAACAGAAAATAAAATCCACCTTTATCTTAACTGAAATTGGCACTTTTGAATAAGCATTTTCAGTTAAGAAAATTACAAAGCAGTAAGTTCAATCTCCTGGAAAACGGAAGAAAAAAATTTTAGAGAAGATTGACTTATTTTTGAAACAGGAAGTTGAAGCACCTTAAGCAGCCTGCTGGAAAGGCGGCCTATTGCAACAGCAAACTTGTCACTGAAACATGGAAGGATGCGGCTTCATCTGGGAGTTTTGCAAGATCTTTTACGAGTTTCTGCACAGCAAAGTGAAGCAGCTGCCCTACACTGTGCTCTCACACCTCGGTTAGCTCAGTTTAAATTACCACAGAGCCAGGAATCGGGAGAGTGCCCACAGTACCAGCACAAAGAACTCCTCAGGGAACAAGAGAGTTCCCTGGAAGAGGAGTGCTGCAGTTCGTGGCATCTCCAGACCCCCTGGCTCTGCATTCCCCTGCTATCGCTGGCTGTGCTGAGCAGCTGGACACGTCATTGCATGAAACAGCTGGGTCTGCTATGCAGCTGTAAAGAAATGGGGTGAGATAATAATAATGTGCTCTCTATAACGCAACAAACATTTGTTACTAATACAATACTAAGTTTGCTAAGCAGACAACACAAGTTACTTTTATCTGTATATCTTAGCATCATAATTTCCTGCGCTGATTTAGTAATGTTGGCAGAAATCCGATATGGAGATTTTTTTTTTTTTTGGCTTGCATAATTTGGTATCAAACAGATTGCAAGAAAATCTCCTTCCTCTAATTTCTGAGAGTGAAAGGGATGGTGACAGGGCAAGGGGTACAGATTGAAACATGGGAAGCTCCATGTCCACGTGAGGAAGAACTTGTGTGCTGGGAGGGTGCCCGAGCCCTGGCCCAGGCTGCCCAGAGAGGCTGTGGAGGCTCCTGCTCTGCAGATCTGCCAACCCGCCTGGATGGAGCCTGTGCCCCTGCTCTGGGTGTCCCTGCTGGAGCAGGGGATGCACTGGGGGAGCCCTAGAGGTCCCTTCCAACCTCAACCATTCCGAGATTCTGTGATTTTCCAACTCATTAGATGAAGTAGCATTTTTTCCTCTTGCTCTTCTAAAAGAGACATGTCAGTTCCACACTCACCTATACAGGTCGGACTCGAGGAGCGTCAGCTGCCGGGCGATTTCTATGGGATGAAGCGTCATGAGGTCGAGGCTCTCGCTGTGCCCGATGCGCCAGATGTGCCACTCGACCGGGGGCGGCGGGCTCTCAAACGTGATGTTGTGGCTGATGCCGTTGGCTTGAGCTTTCTTTCTCTTGATGATTTTAGCAATTGATTCCACCCACTTCTTCATGGATTTTCCTGCAAAAGAGAGAAGAAAAAAGAGAATTCATAACATCATCCTATCTGATTTCTGGTAACTGATTTAATGAAATTGGACTAGCTTGTTTTCAAAGTTCTGGATCCTGAATGGGAAAGAAGTGAGATAGAAAAAATAACTTAGTAAGAAAAAGAAGGAATTCTCCTGGAATCCCAAGCAGGGAGGGAGGAAGAAGACATCTCAATTCCTAGAGGAGGCTACGGAGGGCAGTGGATGTCCTCAGGCATGGAGGAACATTACTGCCCAGAGCCAAATGTGCCAGAGGCTACTGCTCCAGGCCAAAGCTCCTTCATGTAAATGGGACTTTCAAATAGCTCAATTAAATTTAAATTATTCATTAAAATTACTTGTATGTGTAAAGATATTCCCATGCCTGATATCTGTCAGGATTAGACTGACAAGTTATGTTATAATATGGAAGATCAACACAGAGGACTCTGAATTACCATACCTCTCACACTTGAAATGAACGTCTCCAACCTCTCCAGCAGCTCCAGATCTCTTTCAAAATCATAAAAATGGTGTTCTACCCAGTGCCGAAAAACATTTAATATTCTGAGAAAGGAGAGAAAAGATCAAATATTATATTTTGTTTTTAAAACTTGGAAACTGAATGAAGCACAGATTTAAGAAAGCTGAGTTACAAATTTGTGTCATAAAAGATTATAAAATACATACAGACCAAGGCATGTGCCTATTACTACAGCAGTCCTCAAGGGTTCAGAGCCTAATTTTCCAATCTTATTACTTATATTTATTTATTTATTACTTTAAATAAACACCTAGTGTGGAGCTGGTTTCAAAAGAGGGAATAAAAACATCAAAAACAGACAAAATGGGTACTTCTAATGTAATTAGAAATTAGTGAAAATATGTATTTTAACTCCAAACCTAACTAAGATCTACTATTTCAGCTCAGAAGTTGTTGCAAACATTACCCTTCTTTTGCATCTTTTTATTTATACAAATGATACTACAGGATGCAGTGCTTGCTTTACAGGTACCACTATAACCTTTCTCATGTTTTTTTTTTCTACACTTTCTTAAACAGACCACTGAAAAAACAGCCTTTAAAACTGAACTACAGCTGCCCTTGCACTTCCAGCTCTTAAGAGGCAGTGAAAATCCAGGCTGCAAGAGCCTGCAAGAGGGACAGGGCAGGCAACTGATTTTAAGTTGCCAGGTTTGGGGAGTCAGAGCACGACAGAGGCTGGTTCATTTGGTTTAGCCAGATGAAGAGATGGGTGTGATCTGCGTGAACACATCGAGGTATTAAACACTGGGAAGAGGAGAACTATTTAAGATAAAGAATAAAGTTTATCCCACGAAGAAATGGCTACGCGGACTATTTAGGCTGGAAATTAATGACAGTTTCCAGCCATCAAAGGAGTGATGTTTTGGAACGAGTTCCCAGTAACAATAACGCAGACGCTTATCTAATCAGCCTTTGTCTTGGAGATGTCATGGTAGGAATACTGAAAAAGCAAGAAAAACTGCCTGGTTCGGCTGACTGCATTTCTGGCTTAGCAGCTCCTTTTTCTCATGCTCTCACATAGGTTTCATCTAGCCAAAAAATCTGGACACTTTGGAATGGGCTGCAGGATCTAAACAGCTTGAGGATTATGTGAAGAATACACTATGGGATTAAATACACCTACATACACTATGGGATTAAATACACCTACATTTTGTATTTTTATATATAGCTATATATTTACATAGATCCAATGAAAAAAAAGACCTCCAAGGACTTTCTGCACATCTGTCTGGAAGGCACTCGTGTGTCAGGATAACTCTCTCGTGAGCAAACTGCTGTTGCTCCAAATAGGTCATTGTGAAGGACTGTGTGGTGAGGGAGGAACGGAAGGTACTGTACATAAAATGGCAGTTATCTGCCATTATATTATTAATAGCATCAAGCTGTTATTAAAAGCCTTATTAATAAAAATTGTTCTAATAAATGTTTGGCTGTGATCTGTGTCTCTTCCTGACTCAAAGACTGTCAGGGCAATCACAACAATCAGCTGCATTCAGGCTAGAGACGCTTAATTGTTCTCCAAGTTAGCTTGGTCAGCAAGACCTTGAGGATTCACTGCAGCCTGCTCCGTGCACAGCCGGGACAAGACTCTCCCTGTCTGTGTGCAAATACATCAACAGTGAAACACCAGCAGCACTGGAAAACATGGGAACGGAGAAACTATCTTCCTATTAACAAGGAATCCATTCAAAATGCTCTCAGAAACACTTGCAGTTGAACGTCCCTCACCCACACGCCCTGCACACAGCATTCCTGTCGGCGGTGCAGATCACAGCCGCGAGCCGCAGGGAACCAAAGGACAGTTGTTGCAACAACAACAACAACAACAGAAATCAGTGTGACTAATCAGAACATGGTTTGGGCTATTAGCCTGGCTGCCAACCACGATAAGTCCCTGCTCGACGGGACAGCAGTCTCCAGAAGAGATTACTGTCTCCAGGAGCAGAGTATAATCACCGGACTAAAATCTGCCTCTGACAGAGCAAATGGAAAAGCAGATAAACCTGAGTTGGACTGGCTGGACATATTCCTTGCGGAAGCGTTTGAGGTCGGCGCCGATGGGCTGCTCCCCCTTCTCGATCGCCTGTCTGTCTGCTTCGGTGGGCTCGGGCTCTGGGATTTCAAACCTAGGAACACAAGCACCAAGAAAACAGATGCTCATTAGGACAAAACACAACCCCTTCATGTACCACATGGACAGCAATTACATCCAAAAAATTCACTGCAGTGAAAGCAAAGCTCTCATTTCATATCCACTCTGCCTGGAAGGTCCTTCCTCTCCTGGCTACGCAATATTAACACATCCAGCTCTCACCCGGATAACTCACTAGTTCTCTGGTCATCACAAGATGTGTCTAGACTAGGATATAAGATTTTCAGCTACCTGCCAGCTTGATTAAGTGAAGATTAGAAGAAAGCCCAAGAGCTGCTTTACCACGCTGCATTAAAATGCTGTTTGCATTAGTAGTCTGTGCCAATGAAACAAACTGCTTAGAACATTTTAGTTCTTATTTGCATCAAAAGTAGGGGAGACTCAGATATACTCCCCTATTCAAAAGATTAACACCTCTCCACTGTGGCACACCAAGTGCTCTAGCTGGTATTTAATTCAGGTCAATTATTTAACAACTAGAAAAAAGAAGCTTGTATTAAAGACTCGTCTCGTTATCCCCTTTTAACACATTACTGCTTCGTGAACTTCTTCATTTTTCAGCTTTGCTCAAACATGTACCACCTGGCATGAGGAACAGGGAGGGAGGAAGCACAAGGCCTCTCAGTGTCCTCTTAAAAGCTGACTGCTGCTTACCTTTCAATGAGCAAACTCAGCAATTCCTGGGGCTTGCAAAAGGAACGGTATGTGGTGAGGAAAGTACGCACAAAATTAGGATCTGTAAAGATAAAAGCAAGAAAATGACGGAGCATTTTTTTATCTAATTTCAAACATTAAAAAAAAAAAACAAACAAAAAAAACCAAACCCCACACGTGTATGCTCCCACGAAAAGCAGAAGTTTAAAGCACTGGAATCATGGAATCATTCTGAGGTTACTGTAATTTAGACTATACCGGAATTAACTCTGCCCATGAAGTTTTCAGGCAGCCTCTTGTTCCTGCGTGGCATGGGCACGGGTCGACCCATGGGTTTCCTTTCCCATTCTGGCCTCCTTCCTAGCGCCGTTGCCTGCCCTGGCACTTCCCTTATCCAGCTGGGTCCACAGAAGGAGGAACAGGCAACTCGGTGACCACCGGTACAAACCTCTCACCAAACCTCTGACCTGGACAGCCCCTACATGGAGCGGGGCCAGGCCTTCAACTGAGCGCCCAGCTCTAGCCCAGCGCCTCCCCTACGGCTCCCTGCTGATTTGAAGCTACATGGGCAAAAAATCAGAGCCCTGACCATCTCCAGAGCACAGGCTGCCCTGGACAGCGAGCAGGGTGGCACAGTGTGTAAACACACTTGGTCGTGCAAGACAGATGCAGCTGCCTAAATATAATAATAATAAAATCCTTATTAAATGCTTAGCTTTAAACATAGTTTCCCCGTTTTCGATCCTGTCTCCTTCATTTCTTTTCATCACACTCTTTAATACAGAGTTGCTCAGGCTTGAAATAAGCACGCGGATAAACAGGACCTGTTACTTTGGGCCCTGAAGGTTCCCATTTGGTCCCAATGCTGCAGCAGGCCCTGCCGAGGCCCCAAGGGCAGAGCTGCTCCGGGGGGACACATAGCAGCATCCAGAGCAGCCCAGGAACAAACAGCCCCCAGAGGGGCATCCCGAGCCTAACACCTACCAAGCAGTTTCACCCCACTAGTATTACATATCACTATTTCAGCTTCACTTTTTTTGTGTTTTTTTTCAGGAAAGCCACCCTGTTTGGTAAGAGATACAGGTTATCTCCTCAGACCTTGNACAAACAGCGCCCGGAGGGGCATCTCCTGCGGGTGCAAACTCTGCTCCAATACCAAGCTACCCTCGGGGAGCCCCAGCTCCCTCTGTGTTGCTTCCTCTTCCTAAGGCTGCAGATTTGAGGTGCCATCGCAGCCCTACGTGGGGTTTTTGCTCTCAAACCTCCCCTGCCCTTCGCTGCAGCCCGAGTTCCACAGATGTTGGGTTCCCCGGCAGCCGCGCAGAGCCCTGGAGCTGCTTGGGAGATTCTGTAGAAGAGGGTCTGTCGTAACTCTGTGTCCAATGGGGGCTTCTTAAGCAAACACAGAGACTTAAAACTAAATGTAGATGGGCAGGAGTAGCCATCTAAGTGAAGCTGACATTAATGGGAGCAGTTAAAAATCACATTCTGAACAAATTATAAAGTGCCTCCAAGATCTGTGATTCTGTTATGTGCTGAAAGTCCTTCCACGTGCTGTTAGAGTTTGGAGGCAGAAGGACAGCACTTGTGAGGTTTTTTTTACAGTACAAGCTCAACACAAACTCCTTTTAGCTGTTGCAGTAAAGTGCACGACTGAAAAGACTCGTCTGAATACCAGACCTCACCATCACTAGACAAACTGTGCTTTGCAGTGGCTTAAAAGTTGGTGGACTCTAAATCCCAGATGCCAAATCCCAAATCCCACAGGCCACTAGTACTTGAGTATTTTATAGAAATTCCCCTGGCATCAATGTGTTAACTTTAGTGCAGTCCCGCTCAGAGCATCCCTGCCATCCCAAGCCTAACACCTACCAAGCAGTTTCACCCCACTAGTATTACATATCACTATTTCAGCTTCACTTTTTTTGTGTTTTTTTCAGGAAAGCCACCCTGTTTGGTAAGAGATACAGGTTATCTCCTCAGACCTTGCTTTACGCTTAACCATATGCACCAAAAAAGCAAGCAAAAGGATTAATTGCATCACTCATACAAACCCCATCTTAAAATATATATATATAAAAACGTAAAGAATACCTGCATACATATGGTATGTTAACCTTTCAATTAATTTCACAACAGTTCCTCCTTTAATGATCGGGATCCCGTTCCTGCTCTGCAGGTTGTCCTCAAACACGATGTTCTCCTCGGAGTCCTCCACCACGAAGCGGTAGGCGCTGGGGCTGGGCAGCCGCAGGGGCTGCTCGTTCTCCTCCTGCAGCAGCACCGCGTCGAGCATGCGGTCCAGCGTGCTGCGGTACTGCAGCGAGATCAGCGCCGCCATCCAGTTGCTCTTCTCCTCGGCGGACTTGGCAGCAAACAGGATACTGTTTTCATCTTTAGAAACGAGTTCGAAAGCGTGTTTGTACTCGGATGTGTCGTCTTTATCCAGAATCTGTATTTTCCTCATGGTAATTTTTTCTTTAAGTCGATACTCCGCGTTGCTGTAACCGGGAAGCCGGGACTGGCCGTGATTGGTTTTACAACTGATCATTAAACCATCGAAGAGGAAGATGTGGCGTTCGTGTTTGGCTCCTATTTTTGTCAGGGCACCTTCCATGATGAACTCGTTGCAGCACTGCCCGATATCCTTGCCTTCCCAGCCATCGATATTCTTCTGGATTTCATTCATTTTCTTGATGGCCAAATGTTTGCTTCTTATTTGGCGGTTATAGAAGCGACAGACTGGCTCCCTTAAACGAGTAAAAGAAACAAGTCACAATGGGCACTTTTCACATTTGCAATCACAAGAGACTAAAACTCAGTTAACTGCTTATATTGTTATTACTTTACCCTAAAATAGCCCTAAATTTGGTGTTCCAAGTAATTCCTAAGCACTACTTTAGCTAAAGGAAGATTAAAATTATTTTAATCTTCTTTTATAATGCCAAAATAATAAATTGCCATTATTCATAGAAGTGGAAACCGTGGAAGTTTGGAGCTGCTACTCCATTTAGAATGGAAACTAAGGCATCAAGGCATCTCAAGGCACCAAGACCTGCCTTGAGGAGCTACCTAGCAAACCCCACAAACCCAGCACTGCCCCGTTATCCATTATCCTCCTCTCTGGCAGCCCTGGGACAGCAGAGAGGTCCGGTCTGTCGTTACCCCGGGCGCCGCCTCGGCGAGTGTTTGCTGTAGATGCGCTCCATGCTGCACTGCAGGTTCAGCAGGGCCGTGATGGCTTGCTTCAAGCACTCGCGATCCTCCTCGTCTTCGCTGCATTCCTGCAGTTGCTACGACAGAAGAGACATTTTTCCGTCAGGTTTATCTCATTGACGCAGCAGCGTTTGCCACAGCACCCAGGGAAGTCAGGGATTTCAAGGGAACAGCACGAGCACTACCAGGAGCACCCTCAACACCAGTCGTGCACGTAAATAAGCAGAGAGATTTGTCAGATGCTCAGCAAGAATCTGCAGCTTTGTGGTGGGAGAGACCAAGAGGGAGTTTAGAAAAGACAGCCCTTTACCCCTTGTGTCACCAAGAGATAACACTAATTATCAGACACAGTTTTCCTCTTATCTTTTCACCAACATCCTGCTTCACAACTGGTAATAATTTTGTTCAACATTTTGAGCGATTAAATGCTATTTCATATAACTATCTACGTGTCATATTCCTACAATTAGTCAATTAATCTCACCATTTCAGAGCAAGACTTAGAGACAAAATGAGCAAGAATTTCCCTCCTTTATTCAGCTTTGAAAACTCCTCTGGTGCAAGAAGAAATACCAGTTTTGCACTGCAAATTCTGCCACACTAGAAGGCTGAAATTCAAGGGTTGCTACCAAGAGCACAGCGAGAATCAGCACTTCTCCTTTAGAAAGGCTAGATTTTTCTTTGCTATAAGGTAGAAACTCCTGAAATTACAAAGGTTGACTGGCTTTCACCCCATATACATATATTGCAGCAGTATGGTATGAGGAAAGCCTATTCCTCTTTTTGGTTCTTCAGGGCGTTCACTCCAAAAGCAGATGTTTCTTGTTAACCCCTTTCACGGTTCAAACTGCACAAACTTTTTAAAGAAAATTCAGGCAAACAGATTTGCTGAGTAAACGCAAGCCAATATGCCATGCAGTGTTGGATAAACACTGTTGTGCATAGGTACTTTAAGAGAAATATTACTTACAATCACTCAGCATGGCAGAAGCCTTCTTTTCCTTTCCCCACTATGTTCCCTCAGCAAGGATATGTGGCTTCCTCTAAAAGTAATTGAGAGAACAGGATTTGACCAGATTGGCCCACTCCCTTCATGTATTTTAAAATAGCAAAATGTCTATTTTTCGCATGCCCAAACAACCTCCATCTTGCATTTTAGAGAAATGAAAGTTTCAAGGACAAAAAATTTCAGGGGAGTTTTTGAGCTGAGGAACAGCACAGGGAAGGGAAAAGGTCTACCTGAACAGCAGGGGCAAAGTGCAACACGGTTGCTAGCCAGAAAATAGGGAAATCTTTAGAAATGGGAAAAGGGTCCTGCTTTTGCCAGAGAAATATGAGAATACCAGTGGTGATAGAAAGTAACAGCTATTAAACTTAATTTAAAAAGTAATGTTACACACTGCTTACTATAATTCTCAGAACTACTAGAGAATACCAGCCACTGTGTGCAGAGAACCTGCCACTCTCAGCACTTTAGGAAGAAGACTTTTGAACATATCTGATTTGTTTATTGTCGTGTTAAATACCTAGGGATGAAGTAAACATTATTTTATCCTGTCCTACGTTCCTGTAGAGGCAGAACATAGCATACAAGAGCTGCATTTTCACAAGGAGCTGCACTTTTGTAATTTGTAAAGACAGCAGATTCTCTGTTGGTATCAATGATTAAGTTAACAGTAGAAGAGATCAAAAGATAGAATTTGAGATATTTTGGCTTGCTTGATAAGAAGATAGCGAGTCACATGCAAGAATTAGGGATAATCTTGTATCTGCGAGACACATGAGAAGGAAGCAGATACTCTTACCAATAAAGGGAAACCTTGGAGTTGAACAGACTTGAACAGAACATATTTCTCTCTGCTTCCATGATTTTAAAGATATTCTAATTGGTACATTGTTCACAATTCAGACTGATTATCTGACCCTTTGAGTTCTTTGCATTGCTCTCAAATAAAGTTGCTTTGAATTCTGTATAAACACACATATCTAAAACATACCTGGAGCTGGAGAGACTGAGGAAACACCAGAGCTCTGCTATATCCTGCTAGCATTAAAGCTCTGCTTTACCCTGCTAGCATTACAGAGCCCAGCCTAGAAGGGGCAGACATTATATTCTGAAACCCAGAACACTCTGATTATCAATTAAAGATTTCAGAGCAGAATATATTGGGTTATCTGTTTGCATAACCTAACCACTTCGGATCACCACCTGCATTTTTTCACCAGGATAGTTGGTTTTTCTTAGCGTGATTTCTTTCACCCTTTGCTATGCCCATCGTCTGTGCCACAAGCTGTGCCCAGGGTATCTGCCAACTCCCGAACACACAATCACTGTCATTAAAGAAGCGTCAGCGCGAGGCCTGTCCTCCCACTCAAGGTTGTTTCTGACCTCTCCCCTGCTGCTAATGAGGATCAGACAAACCAAAACTACCTGATAAAGAGGTCACTTCAGGCCGTGCCAAGGGCATCAAGCTCTCCTGCCTCTCATTTGGGCAAAAGGGACTCCCTGGGGCAGACCCTGCACAAGGTTTCTGCACCCAGGAGGAAGATTCTGCAGCTTGAAGGAATTACCCAGACCCTAAGCACTGCATGGAGGCAGAAGGGGCCAACGTGCAAACGTTATTCCAGCCTGTAACTACAGGAGCCCGAAGATCTGCAACTGCAGTGCCAGGAAGAGCTCCCTGCACAAGGCCACGCTGCCAAAGCAGCAGACTAAGAGTCTAGCAAACTCTGGGGCAAATTACTGTAGGATAACGCACAGATACCACCCTATAAGCACTGTACAGTACCACGCTGCAAGAGAGACACACTCGTAGCACAGACATACAGTTATAGCATCACTCCTTTTGGCTCTGCCTCTTCATTCATGCAAGTCTGCTTCTCATTCCAGTCTTGTAACCTCTTGTAAACTAGTATTTGGAACACTGTTTCCACCACTTTTTGAGAGCTCATAAGAGTAATCAGAAAGCTGGGTGTCAGCTGTCACAGAAAGGCTATGTCCATTAGAAAGGCTATAGGAAAGACTATTGTTTACCATTGTTTAACGGCTTGGGAATGTGAAGTGCATGTTTTTGTTGCTGCATGTCAGACTACTGCACTGCAGCCAATGCTTTTAACAAGAAATAATGAACTTAAATATCTTTAAAGAAATTAATCAGGGGGTTCCTTGTTAACTGCTTAGCTGACCATAAAATTGGGGAGGGCAAGTGACACATGGTGAGAAATCTTGGGTGTTTCAGGCTGTTGCTTGACTAAAGTGACTCTTTGCGTCTCAGTATTTGACAAGTTTGAAGAAATAACCCCTGATTTGAGGGGAATTGTGGATGAGTTGGAGGCTGGGAGAAGGTGTTTACTGGTGCCATGGTGCCAACCTGCACAGAGCTGTTTGTGTGCAGGAAGCTACTTTTGGATGTGGTTTTGCTCCATGGGGAACAGAAGATCTGGGCATCACCTGCACCCTGAGTCTCCTGACAAGGAGTGAGTTTTGGACCCATGCTCTGGGCATGCTATTTAAAACACAGAATTGAAAGGCAGAGCACTAGCATTCCCCTCTCTGTTGTTTGTTTTCTGGTCTCCCTCCCCTAAAAAAGGAAACAACAAAACAAACCAAAAATCACCCAGCAGGCTTATTTAGAGACTTTAGTATTACTACCCATAATCTTGAATCACAGAGACTAATAAGAGAGGACATAAGAATCCTCTCCCTTACATTTTTAATTTAATCCCTGTTTATTAGTTTCTGCATTTTGCAAAAGAGCAAGCATCATTACCCTTCTGCAAGTCATCCACTATTTTATTCCATCTCTCTCAATTTGGTTCTCTGAATATTTTTTGGTAACTTCCTTTAGAGTGAGCAGTCTCAATCTTAGCTTCTCTCTCTACCGAAGATTTTGGAGCTTTTCCACTTCCATTTGGCTCCTAGAGTCAGATACGATGGTAACCGAGAAGCAATCCTAAAAACTTGTAACAGAAAGCTTATCGCTGCTGAATAAATACTTTCTCTGTCCCTAGGAATAGAGTGCTTTTCAAAACTCACTGCTGTGCATGTAAGCATGTCTTCAAAACATATCATGAAGTTTGAATTTTAAACCTGAAATTGAAGCAGTCGCAGGAAAAGGGTCAGCATTTACCCTTCCTCCTTGCAGAGCAGTATTTAAGATGCTCTGCTCAGGGCTCACGAGGAGAAAATGACTGCACACGGGAAAGCGTCGACCACTGCAGCTCAATTCTAACTCTACTCAGAAATCCTGCACACTTTGCATAAAAGTCAAATTTCATCATTCCTGTTACTAAAATCCCCTAGTTAAAAAAAAAAAAAAAAAAGGGCTGATATTATAATTCATATGGCATCCAGCTGTATCATTCAAGACACAAGCATAAAGTAAATCAAGGAAAAGGCCAAAAGTCATTCTTCAAAGATGACAATTTAAAGAATGTGCAGGTACAAGGCCAATCCATCAGTATTAACTGGCGTTAGGAGTCGGCTCGAGGCCTCCGAGAAAGAAAAAAATCTTACAGTATTGCAGATTTAAGATAGGCTATCAAAAATGAACTGTCTTCTCTGTGGTAATGGTTAGAACACAAAGAACAACCAGCCTGTCACTACAGGAACCAGCTATCACGTCTACATGCAGAACATTTCGTCTTTAAATTAAAAATTTCAAAACAGTCAAAACTCCCATTCAATAGCACATGTATAATTTCACTAAAAATGCCCAAATGCCGATGTCTATAGCTTAAACAGCACAAAGATTTAAATACAAGTAACTGTGTTACATGCTTATGTACTTTTAGGTAACATCTTTGCAGTGATTGGAGCACCTGCAGCTTGTAAAATCATGGAAAAAGCATATATATTTCGAAGACTGGGACCTTGGAATTCACTCTTTAACTCCATACTGCTGCACTCTCATTCCCAGCTTGAAGATGCAGCCAGTCTGTCCTTCACCATAATGCAGGTCACTAAACCAATTTTGCCTTTCAAAGGGGAAACAAGAGCATTTTAAGACTTATCCTACGTAAAAACGCGATTGACCCTTAGGGAAAAGGAAGTTACACTATTTTAAGAGATAAATGTATTTCTAAAGCTGTTAGTGGTCACGTCACAGCGAGCCGGGTAGAGCTGCATTGGTGTTGACACCATTTAGCTCTCGGATCTGCTTTAGGATATTTTCTTTTGTGAAGATCTCCCGAGAGAAACACAAGTTTTATGGAAGCAAATATTAAAACTAAGGCAGCGTGAGGCTTCTGATCTCACAGAGGCAGTGCAGCAATCTGGAGAAAAGTCTATCAAAGGTTATATTATAAACTTTTCTTCTAACCTATCATTAAAAAAATTGTTCTAAAATTTATTGAAATCACTTGGACTTAAACCTTTCCACAAAATACTAATAATTCATACTTTGGATATATAGGTGGTTCATGACTCAAATTAAGCCAACCATATTTTCCTTATCTAAATTGTGATAGGCAAAAAGTCACAGATAATGAAAAGTAGACTAAGTTATAAAAAGTTTTATGTTAGATATTAATCACAGAACTGGTCATAAAACAACCTTGTGTTTTTTAGCTTGAGATTTTACTTGGAGACTTTCAAGGCCATTAATAAAAGCTAAACCCATTTGATTTAAGCATTTCCCTTTTAATCCTTCCCCTAACTCTATCAGCCTCACAAACCTTCCCAGCACAATGGGGCAAATAGAAGCTTTTTTCACACTAACCTCAGCTACTTTAAAAAGCTCTAAGTATTTTTCAAGATCCTGCATTTTCTATAGCAAGGCTGTTCTTTCTTATTCAAGTGTGATCCTTATAGATCTCAGATGTTCCATTTTTGCTGACTGCTGGCCTCTCTTCTCTTAACTCATAGCAGAAACATTTGCTTGTAAGCAAAAGGATACAGGCTTAGTTACTCTTTGGCTTTTAGCCTTTATACCCAAGGGAAGTATCCACTGATTGGACTACCTTGCTAGTGCACGCAGAATACAATGAGTGCAAGCAACCTGTGGTCAAACAAATAAAAGCTGCTCTAAAATAAATAACGCTGCAGTACTCAGATTTGCCTATAAATACAGAGAGGATGCCAACATAAAGAACTGGTTTGATAAGACCCTTGAAATACATCCTGTAAGAACAACTTTTTATCATCTAAATCAGAATTCCATAAAGCCTGAACATTTAATCAATGTCATTTCTTAGAATTCCCCAAATGAGAAAGTAACTATTTGTTTTCATTCCTCCTTAATAAGGAGGAAGTGTGGCATGCTTTGACAGATGGTATTTTTTGCTAAATATCTTGCATTTAGGACTCCAGACAAGTGGCATGAAGAACAGATTATTCTTTCTGCTGAAAGGAAATGTCCCCCGACTCTGAGGTCAGCTGAACTGCAACTGGAGTGTGGCTTGAGACAGAATACTGATTTGAATCCTTACCTTTTTCTGAATGGAGACAAAATCAGAACTCATAGAAACAATTAAAAGGTGGTCATATTTCATTTTAAGTATATTAAATCTCAAGTTCAATGAAAGTTGGCTTATTTCTATAAAATATAGAGCTACTTTAAACATCCAGATCAGAGTCATAGATGCTTTGGAGGATTTCTTTTCAGGTGGATTTACTTTTCAGCTATATACTAACAGGTATAAAATTAATGTTTTTCAAATTTTCATGGGCAAGGAGTAAGACTTTGAGCTTTTAAAAGCTCAAATTCACATTAAGAAATGTTTTCATCAGGAAACAAGAGTGTGGGGTGTTACCTGCAGTAACTCAAAGTAGTGCAAGCAGTGATAGACTGGGATGAGCATGAGGCGCGGCAGGACGTATCGCACAGCTTCTTTAAACCCTTCAGCAGTAGACTGAAAAGGAGAAATAAACAGGATTACTTACACAGAAATACTCAAAACTGGACTGGAAACAGCTCTGAGTAACCTGCTCTGTTCTGAAGTCAGCCCTGCTCTGAGTAAGAGGGTTGTATTAGACATCCAGGGTGTCCCTTCCAATCCACATCCACCATTCCAGGGTGGATGTCCACATCTCAGGATGAAGAAAATGCCTGAATGTATTTCCAGCAATGCTCAGGCCCACTTCCAAAGCAGATGTTTTACTGTGGACCACAGAAATCAGTTTGCTGCAGAAGCTAGAGGAAACAGTGGGATATTCAAGACCAACCAGGATTCCTATATAATCAAACTTGTCGCTGGGTCCTCTCTAAAGTCCTCTCCTTCCAACCATGGACACTGTGCTTCAATTTACATCAGTACAGCACAGAAATAGGGAGGTTTCACCAAATACAAAAGAAATTATTAGTAACCTCTGTCAGAAACAGATTCACAAGTTCATGAGTTAGAAATCCCTTTCCGTTCCCAGTGGATAACAGAGTGATTCAAATAATGAGGAGAGGAGAAATTTTCCACAGGGTGGTGAAATCTCTGCTATTCTACATACCAAGGTAACTACTAAGCAGAAACTGAATTACCTGCCCTCCTTTTTGGACATGAGCTCAGCCCCAGTTTAAAACCTTTGGCTGCACCTCTGCAATTGCCCGAGACAGCTCATACAGTCCACGGCTCAGGGCTTGGATCGCTGCCTGCTGGGGACGAGAGCCAGAGGGAGGCCAGATTCATTGTTAAATGACTCATTTACCTATTTAAACTGCAATGGGGCTTTGGGCTTTACATCTACTTCACTCCACGGTGATTTTTGAGAGTGAAATGTTCCAGCTCAGCCAGTGCTCAGGCCTGAAGGGGAAACACCCACCCGGGGGGAATATTTGGAGCAGTTCAGCTTGCAGAGAGGGCTGCAGAATGGGATCAACACTGCCCTGCCAGCACGGCTTCCAGCCCCAAGCACCAGGCACTGAGCACTTGCTCTGCAGCTCCTTTAAGCCCACTCTGAACACAGAGTTTTCTGAACAGCAGATCTGCAGCAATGGCTAATGAAGAAAATCAAAATACTGTTGCTTGGTGCCTGCGATAGCCATTAAAGACACAACAGGGAAGCAGCAGGCATGAGAGGTGACGCTCTGTTTTCCACAGCGGCAAACAAGGAATCTCATGGGATTGCACAAAAACTTGCCAAAGGGTCAAGGGTGGGTCAGAGCTGCATTCAGTTTTTGCAAGAAGTGGCAGAGTCCCAGTGTCTTACCCTGATCAAAGGGCAGAATCTAGAGGATTTCTTCCTCTGCCAAGTGGGAAATAATCAATTACTGACAAATTCCAAACCTCCAAAACACGAGAAGCAAAGAAGTTCGGTATTTATCTACACTCACCTGAAAGTGGAGAGCAACAGCAGGTTTTGCCATTAAATTATTAAAATGCTCATGAAACTGCGGGGAGAGAATATCCTGGGACAAGGTTTCGTAAGGATCAAAGGCTTGCTCCTAGATAAAGGGAGAGAGAATTAGACACACAGAAGGACGAAAGATACTTCTTTCTCTGTTGGTACAATTCACTCTTTTAATAAGTTCAAATGCAGGAGGAACTTTTCAAGAAAAGTTACATTTTGAAAAATAAAAACTGCATGTCATTAATTCTGAATTTTAAAAGCACACATTCTTGGGCATTCCCCAATCTCACCATACTTATAACTAGCACAAATTTTGCCTTGCTGAAACAAAGGGAACCAAGAAAAGGTCTTGATCTCAGTTTACTCACAGTCCACAAAGAACAGCAAATCACTGTGCAGTGCCTATGGACCCTATGAATTACACAGCCGCTATGCAGCCCGCTGGCAACATGCACAGCGCTGATTAATGAAGAATTTTGGAAACGTCAAAGCTGGAAAACCTCCCAGAGGATGAGGAATGACCCTTGGGAAAGCAGGACGAGCAAGCGGTGCTACAGACCAGCTCTGGAGACGGTCACAAGGAGGCATCGTTGAACCGGCTCCTCAGCAGGCGCCGTCACTCCGATCGCCAGCACCGGTCACAGCCAAACCCTTTTCTGGCCTTTTGTCACACTGGACCCGATTCCTCCATCCGTATCCCATCTGCTAGAGCCCGAGGAATGTCCCAGGGAGGGCTCCAGAGCCTGCTGGGCTAACACTGCCGGGCAGCAGGAGCCCAGGCTCTTGGGAAACTTCTTCTATTGAGGAGCCAAAGTAGGTTGAGCAGCGTGTCCAGGATTTTACTGGAAAACCAGGAAACCTCAGGGGAGTTTAGATACAGTCTGGCCACTTCGGACATGCTACACTCAGGGACAGGATAAAATAAAGGCTGGATAAACCTGAGGTCTCCGTAGTCTCCTGACAGAAAAATCTCCACCAGAACTTGCTGGCTACATCTAGCAGTTTGTTCCTGAGATATGTAATATGCAGGACACCACCAAGGTTTTCAGGTGCAAAATCTGCCGAGTCCAGATGGGGCATCGAGCTGCAAGCTGCTGAGAGGGACTGCAGGCTGAAACCCTGACTGAACACATAAACTCCCTGAGAATAACGTATGGCTGCACATAGATCACCCACTCCAGAGCCTGCCAGGCCCCTTCGGAGCCTCTGAAGATTCCCTGGGCTGAATCACGCGTGAATCCCTGGGTTATCCTGTGTGGAATCCATGCGGCGCCGGCTGGGAGCATCACAGGGCACCCAAGCTCACCAGGACCTTTAGGTGAAGTCTCCGGCCTTCTATTTGCAGAGGGGCCAGGGGATTTCCTGCCTTGCTCACGGTGCGGCTGTAATTAAACCCTTTGCTGGGAAGAGAGACAAAGAACATCCTCTCCTCCTGCATGCAAATTCTAATCATCGCTGTGGAGTTCTCGTCATCACTGTCAGTCCAAATGAGATCATACCTCGTGGTGAAATTAAGGGTTTGGCAGGGCGGCAGCAGCAGCCAAAGGGAAATCAAGAGCTGCACTTTACACAACAGGGCCATTTCCCTGAGCAGGATCTGAATCCAGCTCTGTCCTTGGTGCCACAGAGTGCAAGCACAGGGCACAGCTGGAACTGTCCCCACGTGACAGATCTCTGGTCCATTAATGATCCTCGTGGCTGGAGTCACCCCAATAAATCCACATCCGTCTTGCTCTGGGGAGCCCGGCACTGCTGTTAACACTTGCCGTTTCGCTGACTGTAACTTTTGCAGAAGCTGCTCAAATATCAAAGCTGATTTCTGACATTCATGCTACGGAGATGCCTTTACTTCATGTCCATCTAAATTGCATTAAAACAGCAGCTAGGTCGGGATTGGCGCTGTACATATCCGGGGGCAGTGGCTCCCACCCTCTTCACCGTGTCCATTTCCAGACTGCTTCCAGGAAAAATGCAAACACTCCTCAGAGAATCCGCAGCCTCCCGACAGCAACGTGCTTTTCCAGGCTGCCCTCCAGCCTGCTTTTCCAGGCTGCCCTCCGAGGAGCCGTTCGAAGCGGCACAGAGACCCCTCACCTCCCATCCCGGCTCTCCTGCGCCAGCCAGACCTCCCTATGCAGGTTACCCCAGGCAGCCACACCGTGCTCGTTAGGACTGCGAAATCCACCACCAGGGAAAAAACAAATCCTGATTTATAATCAGGATATTAACAAATTCCCATTTCCTACTCATATGTGTCAGGCATCATGTTTTTTAATCCCCTTCGCCCTAGGGAAAATTGTTTTATTTTCCCCATACTTCCTTATCTTAAAGCCATTAAAATATTTTTGTTAATTTTTTCAGAGAACCAAAACAGAAAAAAAAATAAAGAAACAGACAAAGCACAAAAATGTCAACTTGCAAAGGCTAATCATGTTTCCAAACGAGCAAAACAATCTTTTAACAGAAACAGTATGGGAGCAGGCCTGGCAGCAACACAGACAGAGCAAACAGCTCACTTTTAATCCTTTCTATAATAATCTTTTGCACACACTTGCAAAAAGAGAACACACAGACAATCAAACAGGCTAGTTGTTAAGCGGGTCTTACTCTGCGTTACTTCAATTTTTAAATTCAAGTTTACCACTTGCATAAAAAGGAGTTCTGAAGAATAATCTGCTCCTCAACTCCTACATTTTTCAGCTAATGAAAAGCAAGTCATATTTTTAGCCTACTTTAATTCGTTGTTCAAATGTTTCTCATTGCCATTTTATAATCAATTTATGCTTTTAACATCTTAAAAAGTAAAACAGAATTCAACTAGACTTTCCTACTGACATGTCATATGATCAGTAGCTTAATCAAGCCAGGCCAGCAAATCTTGATCTCTATGATATATTCATAAAAGGGCTCAAGGGTACATGGGCTGAAGGACATGTATTCTTCACACCCAAACACGACTTAGCTGTTTTGCAGACAGCATTCATACATTCCTCTGATTTTAAAAACTGAACATGCATCAAAGTGAAATACAGAATTTATTTGCTGCCATTATCTGTATAAATACAGTAATTTTGAGATAAAACCACTAACTTTGTATACTCCATGATACCTGAGACACATTCACAGGCACAACCACTCACTCAGGCCAGAACACCTCATCTAAAATCCATAGGGTTTACCTGATTACCTCTATGTTTTAGCCCAAGACACCTTTCAAGAAGAACTAGACTTGATTTAAACATGTTCAAAGACAGGAAAAACTCCACACCTACCTTGATAATCCAAGTGTTAGTTACCCTGACATTGGGAAAGTCGTGCCTTATTTCTAAGCTGCACTGCCCTGTTACCTTGCAGATAATGTTTTCTGCTGTGTCTCGCTCAGCTGAATTACAGAATCATTTCATACTCTGCTTTCAGGTCATGAAGGAATTTATATTCCCACCTTTATTTTGACTGAATGAACTGATACATTGAGCTATCTCACTATAAAGCACTTTCAAAACCTTTACTTTGTGACTCCTCTGCATCTTTCAGTATTTCAATGTTCTGTTCAAAACACTGTCAGAGGAACTGTTAATATTCCAGTACGAGTCTCACCAACACAATTTGCAGTTTCTCCCTTTATTCCTACTCTTTGATACCTACTTTGTAGGCAAACAAGCGCAAACAAAATAGCCCTTTTGCTACAAAACTGCATGGTGTGTTCCACTTGCACATCTGTTTTGATACTTCAGTCCTTTTAATAGCAGAAATATTTCACACTCTAGATGTGTAATAATGCACTTGTCTGAATTTAGAACACATTTTGTTCGAATTAGTGGAGCTTACAGAGTAAGAAAAGTCACCTCTTGCAGACCTAGGTCCAACCGCTGGCATTTTTGCATAATGCACCAATTCTAAAAGAAAATAAATTATTGCCTTTTCCAATAAGCAACTAATTGCTTTTCAAATCCACAGCCCTACAGCACTGCTCCGCTCCCTAAAATGATTTTAGTTTTGTATTTACATACATGATACAGTTTCTATGACAGGTAGAAAGCATTTTGAGTCTGCTTCAGCCTACATAATAAGGACAAGTAGGGAAGAACTCTGTTCAGAGCTTATTAAAAGGACCTTTTAACAGCCAATTATTTTAAAAACTTACTTCTGCAAGATCTTCAAAGCAGCTGCNCACTCTAGACGTGTAATAACGCATTTGTCTGAATTAAGAACACATTTTGTTCAAATTAGTGCAGCTTACAGAGCAAGACAAGTCACTTCTTGCAGACCTAGGTCCAACCGCTGGGATTTCTGCATAATGCACCAAATCTTAACTTTTCCAATAAGCAACCCCAGCTGATTACTTTTCAAATCCACAGCCTTACAGCACTGTAGCTTTTCCACTCCCCAAAATTATATTAGTTTTGTATTTATGTACATGATACAGTTTCTATGACAGGTAGAAAGCATTTTGAGTCTGCTTCAGCCTACATAATAAGGACAAGTAGGGAAGAACTCTGTTCAGATCTTATTAAAAGGACCTTTTAACAACTAATTATTTTAAAAACTTACTTCTGCAAGATCTTCAAAGCAGCTGCCAGCCAAAGGATGAGGGCTACTTTCATCCGTCATTTCAACAGTATCCTCAATCAGTCCCAAAAGCTTCACAGTCAACTCATGAATATCTGAAATGTTGCTAAATATCACATCGATATCCTGCAAATACAAAATACACCTTAGTAGCGTTCAGAATCATGCGCTTTATGTAAATACATAAGTATGTGATGTAAACACTCCACAACAGGAGTGTTTTTACAGAAACCTGAGACAAGTGAAGAAGAGCCAGCAAAGAGAAGAAAAAAGTGAAGTCCCGTGGTTTTCCCAGACGGAATATTGCAGAATTTGAACCCCAGTGAAGGGAAGCTCAGCATCCTTCCCAGGCCAGAGCAGCAGCAGGCCTGGCCAGTGCTGGTTCAGTGCTGCTGACAGAAACATCTGGTCTTTTCATCCATGTCCACAGCTGTTATTTTCCCCTCTGCTGATTTTTGTCTTTCAGAATACAACAGGAAGGAGGCAATTTAAAAGCAGCTCTAAGGTCACATCCTCAAAACTACAGGTAAAACTAAACCAGCTACTTCACTTTAGTTAAACACTACCTGCATTCAGCAGGAGAATTGCCAGCTTCCTTTTTCCAACCTGTTTTTAGATTTTTCGAATTCACATATCTCAAAACCTCCCAACTACGCAGTCCCCTCCGATGACCTCTACTCTTTCCTTGGTCCCTCTGACACACTCTTCTTGTCCCCAGCTAACACCACAGCTTGCTGTACCACCCAAGAGCCCCAAGACCAGGGCAATCTCTTCACAGGGACAAGCAATTTGTAAATCTTTCTTACCCAAGCCCATGTAATGGAATAATACTCCTCAGCTCTAAAACTCTGCTCCCTTCTCCTCCCATCTTCTTCATTTCTGCTCTCCGGTAGCTGGTCAGTTACAGAGGAACCTCCAGCCTGAGCTGTACCAAGAACAGCCTCTGCTCCCTCCCTTTCTAAGGGCTTGATACTGCCCAGGAACCCCATTCAGGTCCTGCTGGCCCAGACCCCTTCTCCTTCCTCTCCCATGAAGGATTCACTGATCTCTCATGATCTCTTCTCTCACAAGAGCTCCAAGATGTCAAGCAATTGTCAAGGTAGATTTCCCTCCTGGTCAAATGCTAGAGAACCTGGGGACAGGGGCTGATTTCTTTGCAGTTTCTGCAGACAGCCGGGCCTGCAGTAGACTTCTAATGTCAATTTAAGCATTCACCTGCATTCTCTGTGCATGCAGGTAAATAAATGCTAATTTTTGTTTTAAGCAGAAGTGTTAACGTTATGTACTTAACCAAAGGGCATTAGCTACTGCTGGCATCGAGCAGGGAATCACATCTATTAAACCTCACTCTGAGAGCAGTGCTCTTCAGACTATTAATGGCAATTGCTCCTTTTTATTTCACAGTGAACTGCTGTTATGCACCAGCATAACACGAATCAAATTTAATTTTACCTCCAATGCCGTTACTGTAAAATTGATATGCGATGGTTCCTAATGGAGAAATTAGTATTACACATCAATAACCTATTAAATGACTTACATTTGGTGTGAACAGCTTTCTGTTAGATAAGAAAGCTTCCCGAAATACTTTTATTATCAGATTCAACTCCCGCAGATATTGTCTTTCTTCTGCAATTTCGTTTCTCACTAGGTCATAGTAGTTGAGTTCGCCAGAAGAAGAAGGTTCATCTTCACAGAGAGAAACCAAACCAATGTCATCCTGGTCAAACATGTCCATTAAAACCTAACAAAGAAATTAAAAAAAAAAAATTAGAGGCAAGCCTGTTTTTCACACTTGGTTCAAGTTCAACTGTTTCAACGTGTCCAGATAAATCCTTTGAGTTTTTAATACAATACTTTCTGTGACCACTTTCACAAGGGAGCAATATTTAAACTTTGGCAGGGGAAGGCTCGATCAGTTGCCAAAGCCATTTTTCCCTTTCTAAGTTAGTACGACCTAGAAAACAAGTCACAATTCATGCAAAACCAAATTTGAAAACAACGCATCTTGCATAAGCTTTTGACAAAACCCTCCTGATAAAGATGGGAATTCAACAAAAACTGTTTCTCAATTTAATCAGTATAGAAACTAAAGGTTCCTTCTGTGCTATAAAGAAGGAAAGAGCTATCATTACACAGCGAGGACATTAACACAGCTGGTAAATAAAGGACAATATGGGTTTCTATCTTACATTGTTTTATAAGAAGTACTACTGCTCCAAAATGTAAACAGGCTTAACTGACAGGTTAAACCTTTGCTGTGACAAGTCTAGCATAGAAAGAAAGAGAAGTTTATGAATATGAATAAAAACAGTGTATCTCATATCTTATTTTGGATGAGACTTCTAAATATTGCCTCCTGTATCCACCTCCTTTTCTTTCCAAAATACGATTTTTATCTTATCTCCTTACCTTATCAGCACACATCGATACTTTTATGTCTTGCTGGGAGATCTCAAAGTGTCGTATATTGAAAACATAATTTCCAGCTAGTTTTAAAATGTCAGCTGAGATGTATTCTAAGACAGCCACAATATACAGGGAGACATGGTAATCTACTTTATAACCTAGGACCTCCTGCAAATTGAAAACAAGAAAAACAACAATGCTATTTATTCCTGAAATTATTTCTGAATAACAATTCACACATTTTGTTTCTACTGAAATGAATCTTGCGTGTGTTGATAATTCACAGCAATGTAACAGCCCGGGTAAAGGGCAGCAAACAAAAATTTCACCAATTCCATCAAAGAAAATGCTTGCATAAATTTCCTGTGATATTTTGCCATATACAGCTAGAGAATTTATGGTAATGCTTCCCCTAAAGGTAAGCCTTCTAGGGGTCCTTTACAGAGGGGACACCACTGAAACTACCCTTGCAAGTAAATGTTAGTCTATTTATATGTATATTGTAGCAACCGTGGCCCAAGCCTGGACTCTTGAGAAAACAGCACACTTCATTTTCATTTATTTCTGACAGAAAAAAAAAAAAAATGTCTTTAATGGAACTATGGACTGTATGCTGAGCCTCTTGCACTCTTTGATCCATTTTAGCCCACCCGTTAACCTTTTACTTCATACAAAACAAAATGCTTTCTGCAAACTTTTATTAGAATAATATTCTATTATTATTAATAAAACTTAAAGAGAAAAGTCTGAACAGAAAAGAAACCACAAGCAGTGCTGCACTTTCTTTTTTTTAGCTACGTGTCCCACTTTTGTGTACTGCAGATACCACGTAGTCACTGTTTGTGACAGGACCGCAAGGAGTAAAGACAAGTTCACATTTTTGAATAAATTAATGTCTCTCTTGTCCTATTTTGATGTATCTTCTAAAAATTATATCCTCCATCTACATCCACCCATCTCTAAAGCAGACTTTATGAAAGCCAGTCTTCCCTTACTTGACATTTTTCTTTCCAAATATTTCTCCCAATCTCATTAACTGCCACAAACTAAGACATTGCATGCAAGAGTGCAGTGATGTGACTACTCCTGAAAAACTGCTTTAATTTCTGCTTATGCTTGAATGAAGTTTCTCCAAAGTAGCAGACAGACAATTACACATTCCCCGAGATAGCTGGAAATGGTGGTGCAACAATGCCACCTCCGGGAAAAGGCAAGTTTTTATAGTAGGGAACACAAGTAAAATAAATAGAAGAAAATCTAAGTCCCACCCAAACCAAACAAACAAACAAAAAAACAGCAGTGTAATTCAAGTACAGAGGCATCGTATGAGCAGATACTCACTGAATTACACCAGACCTTCACTAGAAGCAAGTTCCATTTAGGAAGCAAAATGGACCCCTTCCTTCTCAAAAACTTGTCAATAACGCAGTTGTATCTGGCCTTTTGTTTTGCCTTTGCAAATGTATTGATTTTAAAATGAAGGCATCAGTGAAATTCAACAGTGAAAGGAAATCAATACACCTCTTAGCTGATGGTAGATGAGGAACGGAATCTACTTGTTTCCCATTTTTCTGCTTTGACTTCTGTGGCATTTTGAAACAAAGCCCCCTAAACACTGGCACTGAAATAGATAAAGCATCTGCATTTGTTTGGAATTTACTATGCTAAAATGTAATTGCTCATATTTCAAAGCAGGGTAATGTATTTATAAACTAAAATCTAGAATATATTGACCTTATGGACTTAGATTTATTACACATTACAATAATAAGTGTATTGTTCTAGGGTAACTCTTAACTCCTTCAGCCAACATGAGAAATTTTCCTGAATTCTTATTTGTGTAGAAAAGTATCGTGAATTAAAGAAATGTTGTAAAAGCTATGAATTAAAAGTAAGAATAAAGGTGGGAGGAAGAAGCAGTAGTTACCAGGTTGCTGTTTTAAATACCTTTAATAAAGGATGTATCTTGTCCACAGGCAGCAGGAGAGGGTTTCTTCTTTTTCGTTTCTCTATTGCAGACTGTGCATCAGCAATCGCCCACTTGTCTATTGGATGAGGAAATGTCTTTTGAACACGTTCCTGTCCGAACATATAGGATGCACTTAGATTAACCACAGTAATCAAAGAGAAGTTAAAAAACAACAAAACAAAACAAAATAAACCCAGTAAATTATTTCCTCTGTAGTATAGCTAATTATCCCCCTTCTCCTCAGTGTTTGCAACATGTTTTCCTAACTATTCTTTCCTTCCAACTCAACTTAGCTTCACTCCTCTCAGCAATTCCAAAAGACCTTTCCCTAAGCATCGAGTATTCCTTCAAGTCTCCCAGAACAAGTCCTGCGCTTGATCTTGACGTCAGAGGAGCAGCAAGGAGCCTCAGCTGGGAGCAGGAGCCCAAAATATAAACAACATGAGGAAGCACTAAACAGCTCACGGTCTAAATGAAGAAAACAAGTAGCTATTGTTCTAATTTCACAAAAGTCCAGAGTGGAACTTGCTCTAGAACACATCAGGTTTATGGCAGAAACAGAAGCAAATGCAGCATCTCCAAACTGCACGTAGGGCACTGATTCATAGAGGCGGCTGCTCCAGCTGGAGCTCCGACCCGCTCCCGCTTTCCCATTTGCATGGGCGGCCACAACACCTGCAGTTTACAGCCCACAGCAACACACCAAATCGCAATTTCAGGTTGCTGTTACGCGGATTCACCTTCCAACAGTGAATGCTTCGTGACCAGGAGAGATCATCTCTGCACCAGAACAGCTTGGGGCAGGAGTCGCACCCTGCAGCAAACCCAAACGGGGCCTGCTGGACCACAGCCCCAGCTTCTCTTGAGGTTGCTCGAGCCAGGAGAATGCACTGAGCCCCTTTCCACACACACGAGCCTAATACTCCAGGATGGGATTCTCAGGTTTCTTGGGAAAGAACTTTACTGGGATTCTGCAGGAAGATCACCCCAAAAATGGAGACAATGCAGAATTCAGTTGTTGCTTCAACGCACCAATTCCTTTCACAAGTAATGTATATCATTTGCACTTGGACTTTACTGGTTCCCAATGTTTTGCTGTGAATGATTCCAAGGGCTTTTTCTCATCCATAAAGTCTGTTAAAACTTGAGACTTTAGACCTTGATCTTGCAAATGCATAAGTTTAATATTATGCACAAATAATTCCAGTAACTCCAGCGTGCTATCTACATGATAAACTTGAGAGATCACAGCTCTCAGATTTCCTCTAAAGAGCTAAGAACAGGCGAGGAGCAGAACCAGATGCCTTCAGACATGAATATGCTGGCAGTGTAGTGCCAACAGTATGTTCCTTGGTTTGGAAAAGCCTGAACATGCTGACATGGGGACCTCTACAGTCCTGGAGAGCCCGTTACCATTCTTTAGACTCAGCTCCGTGTTTAAAATGATGTTACTGTCATATTGCTAAGTGCAAAAATGTTTTATTATTCTCAACCTTAAGATATCAGGTATATTTGAAGTAATGCACTGTATAGTTTTTGTTGTGTAGATTTAGTTGGGGTATTTGTAACGGTAACTCAAATAGTTTGTAGTTTTCTCAGAAGATCATGGGTATTGTCTGTGCTATTTTTGCAAACAGTAGTTTGTGGAAGCTTATTTATACACCCCCCCAAAAAGATTAATTCCTGTGTACAGAGGGTGATTTTATCAACTCATGATTCAGAAGCAGAGAACTACAGAGCTGCTGTGTAACCGGTGCTATCTCGATCTCTCCTGTGTGCCAGGTTATTTGATAGGCTGGGAACTGGAGAAAAAAAACACGAAATTTCTCGGTCTCACCTCCAAAGTTCAAATCCAGACTAACAGTAGCAACAATCCTGAGGATTGTTAAGGGATTATTACGTTTTGCTTTTGTTTAGTCATACCATAATCTTCATGCATTGGTATTACAAAATACATTAATCATAAACCAAACTTAATAATTAATGAATTGAGTCAATGAGGAATACAGGGTATTACTGTATCTAGGAAGAATCAAAACCCCCTCAGGCAATTATTTTGTAAACATATTTTATATTTATTTCCATTACAAATATATAGAATATTAAATGAGGATTTTACTTTGCTGTCGGCAGAAAGCCCCAGACATATAGATGGCTGTAAGATTAATACTCTGCAAAGCCAGACTATAATGTGTAACAGCTACATGAAATCACTTTCTCTCTCTCTGGACTCTACACTAAAGTACTCTCCATTAGAGCCTTCATTTTGTGAGCGATGACACAAAAGCAGACAGCTGCAATAACACAAGAGCTTTAGTGAGTTCAATAAAGTTCCAGGAACACACAACTCTATTCCCTCGGCTGCAGAATCCAGGCCTAACAACAGTAACCTTTCATTACAATCTTTATATTTTTGACTATATTAATGGCAAAGATGAAACATCCTTTAATTCCATTAACTCAATTCTATTCCAAATCCATTTATTAATTCTATTCATTGTATTCTCAGGACCTCTATAACAAATGGTGTTTCCAATTAAACTTGCCTTATGAAAGCAGAATACAAACAAACTCTGCTGTTCAGATTTGCCTTGCTTTAACTCCAACCTGCATCATGCAAAAAGCTTAGTGATTCTCAGCGATTCTGTAAGCAAACACTTCATGCTCCAGTATCTGGTCTTACCTCTACATCTTGGACAGTCCGTGGCTGAGCGATGCATAGTTTGTTTAGCAGCTGAAGAATCAACTCTTCGATATAATAAAGGGAATCTTCCTTTGCTGAAAGGTTTGGGTGAACCTGCTGCTGAACCTGTCCAAAAGAATTAGCATTTGTTTCAGTGAGAAGTTTTACTGGATGATGAATTGCAGAAAATGCAGAATAGCTCTGTATCTTCGTGCTGCAAATTCCCACATTTCTAGTAATTTTCCACAGGTTTTCCTACGTCATTAAGATGGCAATTCCCCTTCTGAAAAATTGGTGTCTTAATTAAAAATTTAAGTGTTTGGCCTTGATGGTAGGGAAGAAATTCTAATAGTTTAAGTCAAGGCAGGCTCCTGCTAAAATGTGGTGAGAACAACCTTCTCGGGTAAGAATTAATCTCCTTTAATTCTATACCTCTTCACACACAGAATGAACAAGATACAGCTGAACCTACCACTATCACAGACACTGCCCTCTTAAAACCCGTGGCCACCAAACCCATGGCCATGACATTGGAAAACAGCTCCTGGGACGCCTCAGAAACAGGAAAATAACTAGAGCATGATATGCTCCAAGGCATGGGAAAAGGAGGTATGAAATACAAACCCATAGCAGGGAGAGACCTGAGGCAACGTGTGCATAATAAATAATACTCAAGTGTCATGACTAGTGCACGCGAAAGGGTGACTGCCACTGCCCTCTGCTACAAGGCAGGACAGCACCTTGTGTGTCACATCATAGCTCTTCAGCTGGACCAAATACGTTGAAAGGGGCTATGTCAACACACACCCACACCAGCTGAAGGGTCACAGTGAACTGCTCTGGTCCAAGGGGACTCTTTTCCGACTAAAAATCTCCCACAAACCAACCCCACCCTAAAAAAAAGTGAAGAGTTGGTCTAGATACTCGATTTTGCTTGGCAGGCTCTCAATCAGGAAAATACTAACTAGCTCTTAAAATATAGCCAAAAGATTCATAAAGAACACAATCCAGGGAAATTCCCTACTTTTCCCATACAAATTCTATGATAATCACATCAAAGAAGTACTCTGACATACTTAAGAGGGGCATTTCTATGTGTTTTCAAATGCAAGGCCAACGGATTGGTACTTTCTTAGGAAAGATCACGGAATACCATTTTTGGGTCTAATTCTGATCTCCTGAAATCCAGGTGCTCACCTGTCCGCAGACAACGGGGGAGCATACAAAGCACACAGGGACTCCAAGGCCTGTATGCAATCCAAGTAACTAATAAACTCATAGTGACACCCTGGGAGAGTGAATTTGCCACCCCAAAGGCTTTGCAGGCTGTGTCAGAACAGGAGCAGCAGAAGCAAGGTGTCCTGGTGGCTTCTCCCGAGCTGCCCTGGCAGCCAGCGGTGCCGCAGGTGGCACAGCCTGGAGGAGAAGGAACAACAGGGCTGCATCCTTGCATCCCTGCGGAGAAGCGGAAGAGAGGACGGGTCCAAAGAAGCCAAGTCTGGGGAGGGGAACAAGGTAGCAGTGCCCATCCTGCATCTCAGCAGCTCAGGAGCAGAGGTGACAACCTGGACGGAGAGGTCTGCTTAGCACCCACGAGCACCTTGCACACCAAGGATGCCAATGCAAACATCTTGAGGGAGGAGGAAAGCGTAAAACAACTTGTTGGTGCTAATTATACTGCAGTTGGCGTCATAGAGAATGTACAGGATTGTGAGAAGTGATGAACAACACGTGGGCTCCGTGCAACACCCAGGGTGAACGGGTCGGGGGAAAGAAACCCCAGGGACAAGTCACATTTTCAGAGCTTAGTTCCACTTTTTAATCATCTTTCCTTGAGGAGAAGGGAAGAAAGGTATTAACAAAGCGGTTTTAAACCACAAGAGGAGGGAAAATACATTCTGGTTCTAATTGAGTTTTGCCACAGAGTTTTTGTACAGACCAGTATGCATCATTTATTTTTCTTTACCTCAAATATGAATTCTCTGCATAATGGTTACAGAGCTCATCTGTATACAAGATCAGGTACTGCTGAAAAAGAAACCTCTCCCCTTCAACTACCCCTTGAAAGTACTTACTCAAGACTGCAGGTTTTGAGAGCAGTCTGTGCATTTTGTGTTCTTCCTGAGCATGGGGGTTTAATTCCCAAAACAATGGAGAGCCAGGAAGCGCCAAGCTAAGGTCCTGCCTCAGACCTCGTGTCAGGGAGCTATTACAGCAAAACCATCAGGTGGTTAAGTAGGAAATAAGCTGGAATGATAAATCCCACACAGGGAAACCTTCCTGACGCCCCACAGAAACATCAAGAACAGCAGCTACAATAAGAGGAGGAAGAGAAGTTGTACTCCCCTTCGGAGAAGAGGGAAGACACCAGTTTATTGTGTTATATCCCAGCAATTCTCCTCCTCTCATGAGGGTCACTCTCTTTAAAAATGAATGTCACCAGGGAAACTACTTTACTCAAATCCACCTTTGGATCCCAGGGCCAAGCAGCTCGTGGCCTGTCCTCTGCTTGCCAAGAGCACTGGAGGACCGAGCAGAGGAGCCTGCAGCCGTCCACGAACACCATGAGGGGACTCAGCCTTCTACAGCCAATGCAACGGCAGCTACCAGAGCCAGGTTAGCTTCGAAAGGAGCAGAAATAACGTCAGATCCCAGCATTTCATGATGGAGAGACCACTCTTACTAGAGAGCATTCAAAAACCAAGTTTTGTTTGAAATGATAAAAGCTACCTCAAAAGGACCTGCTCAATACATCACAAAAAGAAAGGTCCCAATGCTGTTCATGGACAGCCTGCTTTAAGAGGAATTATCCTGACATGGAATAGAGAAAAACAATCTCAAAGCAAGACACGGGCAAAACAAGAAGAGAATTGTAAAAGCCATCGAGTGGCAAATGAAATGTTCCTGCTCCACCAAGGACAAAACACTATTTACAGAATTCAACTACATCCTGCCTAGAAGAGCAGAAAGCACAAGAAGATGCTTGCTAAATCCCTGAACGCACGGAGACAGCAGGAGAAATAACTGAGGACATGTTTCTTTGGAAGACATGTCCACTGGGTTCAAGTTCAAACCAAAATATCGCAATGCAGCTTTATTAGTAGGAATGGAATAATACAATAGTCGACACAGAGTTAATCCTTGTTTTGCCTTGCAATCACTTCCTTTGAAGTTCGAAATACTTAAAAAACACAACGTGTTGCAGATGCAACCACTCTGCAGTAAGAATAGTGAGTAGAAGGTATCAGAGAAACATGGTTTTTTACTCTTCCTCTCTCTAAAACAACCCAGAGTCCTTGAAGTCATTGAGAGGGAGATTAAGAGTAGAAGGACTAGTTATTTTTTACTGCTTGTCACTCTCATAACTATATAACATTCCTTCCTTATAATCCTTAAGTTATAAGGATTCCTTATTCCTTATAACCTTCCCTGGGAAAGAAAAAAGGCTGTTAAGAAGAGATGGGGATGAAAGCTTTTCAAGGAGATAATTGACAGCACTAGCATTACACACAAGCTAATCTTATATTTTAGGACTGACATAAGGGTAAGCTTAATTTTGAACCTTAAGAGCTCTGAGATTCAGACTTCATGTCAGTAACATCTGATCTCAGAGATAATTCTGAAGTGCTGAGCATAAGGGATGGAACAGAATATTTGATCCAAAACAAAACAAAATAAACAATAAACAAACCAAAAAAAAAAGGAAGGAAAACTAATTTCTAGAATGCCAACAGCACAGCGTCATAAAATGCCTATTAAATTTTCAAATTTTTATAACAAAGAAGTTAATTCCTACAGCTATCATTTTTAAAGCAGAAATTATTTATATTGTTTTGCCTCTTAAAAGTACTACCTCAGTGGACAATAAAACTTCAGAAGGCTGTTTGTTTACTTGAGGAACACGGCATACAAATTCAGGAGTAAGAAAAATAATTAAAACATTAAAGTTAAATATTTACTAGCATAGCTTGGATACAATGTTGCCAAAACCTGTCAGTATTTCCATACACTGTGTTCCAGTTGATAAAAACACAACATTGACAAAGAAAGTAGTTCCAGACTTGCCCAGCAGCGAGATATTAAAAGCCAGGAAGAAGAAAATAAGAATCAGATAAACGGCGCTTTTTAAGATGGGATTTTATTTCTCCTTGTCCTCCTCCTTCTAAAGATAACATTGTCCAATAAAAAACATGAAAAATCAGCTCCACAAGCATTTTTAATCCATCAGTCTGGATGATTTACACTCATGCTCTGCAGGGAGAAGGGAACCAGTAACTTACAGGCCACTAATGCTCTTACTCAGTGAAAAATGACAGCATCGATATTTCCAATTTCCAAGTGAAATTAATACTCTCTTACAGGCATTTAGAAAGAACCACAAAGATTTCAAGACTTGAAGAGATACTCCACATAAAAATGCACCGTGCTTTTTTTTTTTTTTTTAATAATTACACTAATTTCTGACTTTACTTACAGTACAGCCATTTCTAGATGGGCAGTCTTTCTTAAATCAAACTATTAAATGATAATGGAGGAAAGTGTGAAGTAGGCTCTTAACCAAAGGAGAATTTATTAAGTGATCTGCAAACAGCATTTTACGTTTTTGCCGCAATTCCAAAATCTTGGCTTCATCGTGCAAGTGCTCACACAACACTGGGAAGCAGCTCATCCATCCTGCTGCTGTAGCCCACATACACTGATAGTGGGAGTGACAACATACACGGATGTCCCTTAAACAGTCATCCTAAAACGCCACTTCTGCTAACTGTTTTCTGGCTTCAGCTCTTTAATTACTAATAGGTACTATATTCTAGGGAATAAAGTCGAGGGGACTAAGTAAAAGACACCCGGGATCAGCAGAGCACACAGGAATCTGCACTCTGGAACAGCACGGCAGAACATGGCCCTGAAATCTGCTGCAAAGAGCGCTTGGTATGAACAAAAAAACGGACTGATAATGGCATAAATGCACCGTTCGATTTGCAATTTATCAGCCCCCGTGGAACCACGAGCCCGCCGTCCTCCTCCACGATCCTCTGCCGCTGCAGCACGCAACGTGCTCATGCTGCAGTCCACGGGGCTGAGTGCTGGAGAGGGCTCTGGGGAACAGCAGCCTCCGGAGCCAGCCCCAGCACACGGATTTCAGGCTGTTGCCTGGTTTCTGTGCGAGCCCAGGAGCATCTCCTGCGCTCCCCTGCTGCGCTTGGCTCCTCATCTGCTCTCCTCTACATGCAGTTTGCATCTCTTGAAACATCGTCACCCTTCCTGCTTCTCCATGCAAACGGGTAACACTTCCCTTCCGCAGCTCATTGCATCCCTTTCTGCAAAAGCTCGAGAAGAAACTAAAAAAGGTTACACAAACGTACATATTTATACCTTAAGAACAGGTGGGAAAGTAAGCATTTAGATTTTATCTATATAAAATGCCCTGCTTAAAACCCTAAATAAGCAAGAAACAATCCCTGCCTTACAAGATGGAAACAAGCAGTGGGGAGACGGTTCTGCCCTCGTCCTGCTTTAATACCAACGGGTTTCAAGTCTCTCCCAACTATTCAACAATCCACTTCCATTAAGAGTGATTCCCAAGTCTAAATCCAGCACCTTCAAGCTCCCTCTGCCCATATTTCATGTCATGTCTTTTCAAATATGAACACCCTGCTCAAGTAGATGTAATTACTCAAAGAAGCCAATATTTTTTTTTCAATTATGTCTTCAAAGGATTTAAAAAATATAGATTAATTAATTTGTGAGCAGCAGAGAACAGCACGGTATAGACAGCGGCAGAGTTTGGAGCTGCATGGCGAGGTGTGAGGTTATATTCAAAATGAAGAGGACAGAGGGATGCAACAAAAAAATATTATACAGTGAAAAACAAAGACACATACAGCTAAAATAAATTTATAAAGGCCAAAGCTTAAAAATGGCAGAGCAGAGAAGGGGAGACAGCGCAGACTGGCAGAAATATTGCTCTGTGAGCCACATGGCCACTAAAACACCATCAAGAATTGCGGGAAGTGTCAGGAGGATGAAAGAGGCTATAAAGACTGGAGGGAAAGACGTCCTCGGGGACAGAGCTAAGCACGTTTTATAAACCAGTAAGTCCCTGAAATCAAGGAATGTACTCACACAACTCATTTGAAAAGCCTGAGAAAAAAGGGAATTGGTGAATCGATTATAAAAGCAAATAACAGACTCAACAGCTTCTCCAGAGCAGATAATGTCTGGACTATACGGAGAAAAAAGATCTGAAAAACGAAGAGGAGGAGATGTCTGCTGCAACAGGTGAGGTAGTTCAAATAAAAGCACAAAATGCACAACATTTGGGAGATGAAAAAATAAAAAGAAATAAAGAGAAAACCACAGCTTTTGACTTTTTTTTCAGGCTTCAGGAAAGAGGATGCAGGATGAGGTTTAACGGATTTACAGGATGCTGTTTTGACAAGCAAGGGGAAAATGCACAGCAGGGGTGCAAGCAGAATGGAGAAAAACTCTGTTTTGGCAAGAAAATCAGTGAGGGGAATCAGCAGGGCCACGCGACCGCGGTCCCTGTCAAAGCATGGGCATCAGACATATGGGGATTTAAATCCCATTCTTCATGTAACTGGATTATGCAGTATGCAAAAGGCGAAAAACGATCAAACATGAGGGGAATAAAGGAGCAAGATCACTGTGAATTAGGGCAGCAAACATTTTTTTTTTCCTCCTTTCTGCGCTTTGTAAAGCCTGGCAATTCCTTAAGCCAACACAAACACCAATTTCCATATTCCATTTTAACAACATAGGTAGGAAGTGTTTCTCCTGCTCCTGCTGCCAAATAAAATTACACTCTTCCTACTATTTTTAAATGCCTCAGATCCAAAAACTATCTTCACTTTACACCAGGGTGTGAGCCAATTCTATTACTATTTGTCAACTGCAGAATCTAGTCTCAGTATTTAAGCTAAGCAGTGTAACAGCAGAAAAGGTGTGCAAAAAGAGAATTTTTAAAAGAGGGATAAGGAATCTCTGCAAAAAGATATTATGACAGTGAATCAAAACTGATAGTTACAGTGTGACAAAAAGTCTTTAGGCTACTTAATGGGCTAGAAAACTACATGTAGAGACACACAACCACTACAAGGGCTATTAAAAAAAGAGTATGGAGGAATTCGGCTGTTGTTTAAAGAAATCTTGGTAACTACCACTCACCAGGAGCCTGGTGTTCCCTTTCACATCTCTGTCCACGTTTCAGCCATGGACATAGCGCTGTGATGCAACAGGCTTAGCTTCAAATACCTACAGAGCGTGTGTATTTCATAGATACTTAATCTGAAATTTAACTCCCTCACTGCCCTTGTTTTACCTCCTGAAGATCCAAGGGTCACAAAGATACTCAGGTTTGTCCTACAAATCTGCAAAGGTTTGGAGGTTTCAAAGCTCCAAGTATGTTTCTTAGAAGCTAAATGACCTAGCAGATATGGAAAATAACTATCAGTATTGTTTTAAAATACTATAATATAACAAGCAAATTTACAGCTGGAATTACAAAGCAGAAAATAACAAGTGCAGAAAACAATTCAAACCCTGTGGGCTAGAACCTGCAATGGGAGATGTGCAGACAAGCACTTTCTTGTGCTCTATAACATAAAATAGCACTAAATATAGAGCACATAAAAATGCTCTATAAGATAAAATAGCATAAATTAGCACATTAACGTAAACTTTGAAAGTGTGCTCAAAATGGTCTTTTATACTCCCGACTGCAACGTTTGCTAAGAATAAACCCTTTAGTCATGCTCCAGAAATTTGATGAGTAGTCCAGAGCAATAGTGGAATTGTTTTAGAAAATGCAAATAGTGCACAGGACAACGATTACACTGACATGTCCAGTGTCCCCAAAAACACAACCTTAACTTTAATGTTTAATGGTTTCTATTTGCAGATAATGGAGAAAATGAAAACAAAAATACCTAAGATGCTTGTGAACTTGTTTTAGAAAAAAGTCAATTTAACAAACTAAGAAAATAAAGTAATCGGTTACACAGCTCCTTTTTACAGAACTAGATTTTCAACTTGCCAGTGCATCTGTAAAACTGCACACAAATGACAATTCATCCTAAAAAAATGCAAAGAGCAGCTGATAGCACATGGATCAGTACATGCCTGTCCCACAGCACATTACATGTCATTTTCAAAGACACACACTAATTTTACAGAGTTAGTTATTTTATGTTGAGAACTTGTTCAAAAACATGGTACTACATGTTTATTGCAGGTAGATGTTGGCATTAACGAAGCTTTTGGTGCCAATTCGCAGCAAACTTGTACAGAACACGTCAAGGACGCAAAACCTGGGACCTTCAAAGGGTCGCAGGGATTTAAGCACTCAGCTGTCACCATGACATTTGTGTCTGAATTTCTCAGGCTTTCCTGAAATCCCAGTCTAAATTAACAGATATAACATCAAAGCATTGACAACAACTTGGAAAAATATTTCAGTTCTGGAAGGTTTTATCTGGAAATAAACTGGCATCCAGCATTAACAAGGTTTGGCACAAGATCTGGGGGAAACCCAGCTACCAGCCTGACACGCCAGCTTTAGAAACACACTGCATCATTTGACATCTTTCCTTACAAAGGCTAGAAGAGGTTAAAAAACAAACAAACAAGCAAGCCACCGCCACCAAAACTGCATGTGAAGGATAGGAATGGGCCCTGAATCCCAATGCGGGAATGGATGAGGGAGAAACTTTCCGGATAAAGGCAGTTAGACTTGGACATGTGTGATCCCTGCCAGAGCAGCTGCATGCGTCCTGGCAAAGTAAGTCCAAGAGACATCATGATCCTTTAATAACCAAAGACGGCTCCTGGATTAAACGCATGTTATAAAGCTTAAACCATAGAGCTGCCTGAAGTGATTTATTTAGTACAAACCACAATTGTTGTAGTTATAATGTAAGTGACCAGATAAATATGCTGTTTTTCTGACTCGTTTACTTTGATGGGACTTATGATAATGAGTATCATCACGTTCACTTCCCACTTGGAGAGATTTTCAGCACAGCGCAACAGAAGAAAACAAAGTGTTTTAGAGAAGGGCAAGCCCTAAAGCTGTCAGCTGGAAGAGAGGAGACACATGACACTTTACTGGATCCCCAGGTGGCAGCACTAGGGATGCTGTGTCTTAAAACAAAAAATAAAAGCCTCTCTTTTAAATATGTCTTTTGGCTTTTTATTCTTTCTTTCTTTTTCTCCTAGTAAAATACTTCCACTGCTAGATATAGTTTAGCACTCTAATCTGAAGGTTACATAATTGCTTATGTGCACACAGAGTATTGTTCAGAAGGAGGACTCTCACCTTTGTTTACATATTAAAATCTTATGTATTTTACCAGATCTTTTCTATTCATGATTTCTGTCAAGTGTCAATTGCACCAAATTAAAGGTAAACACAGTGGTTTTAAATTACTTTATAAAGTAATTTTATTATTATTAATAAAGTAAAGCTTGCTGAACGCAAATGAAAGAGAATCAACCTCTTCAAAGTGTACTCTAGACTTAAAATTCAAGAAGCAATAAAATATTATCTGTTGTCAGAGAACTGTACTGACCTGTTATTCCACTCCATATCTTTTCTAAGCTGTGTGAGAAATCTTAATTCTAAAATATACATATATAAAAACAAATAAACCCCAAACTTTTTTTTTTCCATTGTCAGCCTCTCTTCTTCAAGAGGTATTCATTAAAAAGGCATATTAATTAAAAGGAAGGCTTTGAAAAATAAAATCTCTCTACATTTTCAGAGTAGATAACTGTGATAAAAAGACAGTTTAGAAAACCAGCAAACTGATTCCAGCTGCTTAACTAAAACACTTAATGAAACTCAATAGACTTTCTCTTAAGTTATGCTTGCCAAAGCAAGCTGTTGGAAAAGAGAGTATCTAAGCTGTCTGACAAACAGGGATCTTTAAACCTAGTTGCAGTGAATTTGTAACATTATGACAACTGTATTAATACTTTATACATTCTGAAACCAACGCAAGATCAGCTGCTTCAGCACACGCTGGTGTCAGTCCAACATCTTCCAGCTGTTCTGCAAGTAACGGGAATGCTCCCAGCTCGCTGGCTAAAGTGAAAGTGCAAGACGTAAACAAAATAACAATCCACAAATTTTCTAAATATTCTGCATTACAACATCAACATTAGGGTACTTGATCTTGTAAACAGGATTTTAAAACTGATAGTGGCTCCTCGGAGCCTGCCTGCAATAACTGGAACAATGATACAATTTTGCTTTGACTCACTGATACTGCCTGTTCATAAAAGAAACGCACGTTGCAGCAGATTGCTTCACGCCAAGGGTGGGTACTCCAGACAAGGAATTTTCCCAGGAGGAAAAAAGAAAAAATCACCTATCAGCAACTACAAATTTCCACAAGCAGCCACTGGTATCACAATTTCATTTTCTCTGCTTTAGAGGGTCTAAGTTCCTGTTCTGTTGCTCTTCACCAAATCCAACTGTTCAGAGTGACAGCAAGAATTGGTAAGGGCAGCAGTAACCCACCAACTTTTACATTGTTTTTATTTTAGAATAAGAAAAACACCCAAGATTTTTAACAAAAACCCTCCTGGATGAAGCAGACACAGCTACTCCTCACATCTGGGTGCCTGTACGTGGTGCCAAGGGGATGTTTTAAGCCCCAGACACCCCCTCAGGTGGGAAGAGGAATATGAGAGGCCTCCGGCTCCCCGGGACACGCGGATAGAGCAGCTACCATCACCGGGAGAAGGTCCAGGAAGGAGCGGAAAGGGGAAAACCCGGGATTCCTCAAGCATTAGTGGGTTTCATGCCGGCCACGAGACTGCTGACTGCGACTCACCGGCTTTTAACGCAGGTGACACAAGTGCAAATTTTATTATTATTTTTTAATTTTTAAAGGAGAAGTATTACCTCATAGTCCGCTTAGATGTGGCAACATTACTAGAATTGTTATTGAAGGGGAAAAAAAATAGAAAAAAGGACAAGTCCCTCCCAGGGGTGCCTGTATTGTCGGTACGTGGGTAGTAGCGACCCCAGCGCCACAGGCCTGTATCCCAGGGCGTCAGGAAACGCCTCCGGGTGTTCCCAGCAGCAACAGGCAGACGACAGGGACACCGCGCTCCTCCGGGCGGCCCCGACCGCGAGCGGGGCCCGAAGAGAAACGCGTTAGGACATAAATAAAGTAAATAAACAAATAACGCACACGCACGCCCCCAGCGCGGCGCCTCTGCCCTGAGGCGCTCGAGGGGCGCCCTGAGGCGCAGGTGCCGCCCGCCCGGCCGCCCTCACTGACCTTGCGCAGGGCGGGCACGAAGAGCCCCCGCCATTTGGGACCGTTCTCGTCGCCGAAGAACTCGTAGGGCTGCGGCGGCGGCTGCATGGCGCCCGCCGGCCGCTCCTCCGCACGGGCGCCGCGGCCTCGCCGCTACCGCGCCGGGGGCATGAGGGGCGCCCGGGAGAAGCCGCT
>VWPW01010654.1:57352-123462 GCA_013389825.1 Crypturellus undulatus
CGCCCCCTGGCGGGCGCGCGGCGGCGCAGCAGGGGCGCCGGCCCCGGCGACAGCGACACGAGCAGCGGGGCCACCTCCCGCCCCGCCACACACACACACCCTGCAGCACTTTATTTAAAAATACACTTTTAATATCAACAGAAAGAGGCCAGGGAATTAAGGCCAGCCCCGGGAGGTGGTATCTTAAGGACAAAACCGTACAGTTTCATACGCTGCACGTATTGCACTCCATTGTCTTAATTCACAGTGTTGAAAAGTCTGTCCGCTATAAAAGATCGAAGAAATAGCCCTAAAAATAGAAATAGCTCATAGATTTCTGGGTATTCATGGTTTGAAATTTTCAGTTAAAGTGCACAGAAAAACACAACCCTCTTCTGAGGGCAAGACAGAAAGCGGCAGCTCGTGGAGGGCAGAGGGCTGTGCCCGTAATGTGCTGACTCCAGCTGCTCCGGGGCCCGGGCACTTGGCCTTGCGTGTTCCCCGGGCTGTTAATACATGTTCGGGACACACCTTCTGTGGGAGGAAGTGGCTTTTGCAATCGGGTTGTAGCATTTACCGGTGACAGGCAGCGCTGCCGGGGAGCAGCGAAGCCACCGCTGCAGCCTGGGCATCTGAATCTTCAGCTAGCCCTGTTGTGGCTAAAAATAAGGGCCATCACGTCTTCTCTTTGAGGAACTCGGAGGCCCAGGCAAGGCCTTTTCCAGGAAAGTAGATGTCACCAGAAAAAAAAAAAAAATCAAAAAAACAAAACATTAAACCCTTCCTGTCTCCAAAGCAACTCAGCTCTGCACAACAACACAGCAGCCAGCACACCTGCCCTCCAATGCTGACACGCTCCCTCGTGCATGTTAGAGAAATACATAAAAGTTTAAAGGAAAAAAAAAAAATACATGTATGGCAAGTTGCCTGGTAGCAAACTACCCACAATTATGTGCATTACCCAACATCCTGTGAACATCTGCTTTAAAAGTATTCAGAAGCACTTTGTCCCTGAGGCCACTATTTTTTTTTTCAGCAATTATGCAGAACACACCAAGACACTCAGTTCGCTTCGCATCAACGTTGTTTAACAGCTCGCTCTGTTTCAAAGCGCCTTCAACATGAATTCTCTTCCAGGTGCACCTTGATAGGGCTTCAAGTATAAGTAAGAGTCCACAGCAGGAACCAGTATGTTTTAGGCTCCCTTTTTCCCAGACATCTGGGAAATGGGAAGCCTCCCTGACTCATTGCTGTTTGGCTCAAAGGAAGTAGTGTGCAACATGACTCAATTAAGACAGGTTTCTGTAGCTTCCCACCCTTCTTAGTTGCCTTTACTAGGACCATTTCCACTGGATTGCTCAACATGCTTGACAAAGATAAGCTCATTCTGCATTACCAGTATTGAAAGGAGGAAAAAAAAAAAAAAAAAAAAACAAAAAAAAAAAAAAAGCCACCCATTGGCTTTTTCCTCACCAGTGCTGACTGCTCAAATTTAGGTTAGAAACATGAACAGTCATTTTTCATACATTTTGATTTCAGCTGTATATAAAAACAGATTGGACAATGTACGTCTGAATCACGTATCTAAATTGACTTGTATTTGGTAATCCCACGTCAGACTAATTTTTCCTCTGAAACAAACTATGTTCAGAAGGCTCTGCATGTTGTTTTCAGTCTTCAATAAAGGCCCTAATTTCCTATTTACAGAACCCCTGAGCTTATCCTTCTGTCTCCATTGTTTAATACAAGTCGGGGGATTGAATGCTCCAAATCCATTTAAAGAGAGATATCGAGAGAGCACCCAGAGAACCTCCCTGAGCTCGTGAGTTTTCAGAGAATCGTCCCGTCTCCACAGAGCATGAGGGGGAGACAGCGGAAGTCACCATGGGCAGTGTCCGCAGCGGCTCTTCGTGCTCCACTTCTAGTCCACGACCGTCCTGGGACCCTCGCCCATCGCCCATCCCCTCCGCAGACTCTCGCTGCTCGGGGGAACAAGGCAGCCCTCACTGCGAACCAGCCATGTCCTTGTTTCTTGCAGATGTGGGTAGAGCACCAGATCTTATCGGGCGTCACAACTCCTTTCTTCAGGAAGCTGATAAGCTGTGCAAAGCAAACACTGCAGCAGCTCGTTCCGCAGAGCCGCACCAGCTCATCCTGCACGCAGCAGTCACCTCTTTTACCTTTGAGAGTCATTACAGGCTGCGGAGTTCGTCCATACAAGGGCTAAAACACCTCTGCAGTTGCTGTTCACAGTTCAAACCTCTGTTTCACTTCATCCGCAATCATTTTGGCAATGGCGAGGGAGGAGGTCGCCGCAGGAGAAGGGGCATTTCTGACGTGAAGAATTCGGCTTCCGATATCTCCGCTGCCCCCATCAAATACAAAGTCATCTACCAAATTCCCATTGCGGTCCAACGCTTGGGCTCTCACTCCAGATGGACCCCTGCAAATTAAAGGAAGAGCTCACCTTTAGGGATAAAATGTTGTGAGTTGGGATTTGCTGTCCAACCAACTTCACTGAACTACAACCAGGCCAAGAGCAGCTTTTTTCAAACATGTAAGAGAGGATCCAGGAATTAAGGACATGCACCTATATACACATGTTTAAAACCATGCTTTTTAGCCTATGGATCTTTCTGTGCGAGAGGGAGCTACTGAAGCTTCTACATTTCACAGAAACTGAGGAAAAAGACACAAGTTTGCCTTATGTTACACCAAAAAGAGAACCTAAAGCAAAATTATACAGGTTTTAAACCTTTGGCATATTTTTAGGAGAGTTTAGAACACAGTATTTAGTATCAACAATAACACCACAAACATTTCCAGTTAGCAATTCTGCCAAGAAAAGGAAAAAATACCAATATTAACTCACAAGCCATTCTTGCCTTCACTCCATGAATACATTGCACCATTTGTAGCATTATGTTTTTTTTCCCATGGAAGGCAATGTGCAACACACCCTTAAAAAGTGTTTTATGGCTATGCAGTTCGTGCAGTTCCCAGCCATACACATTTTGTTTGACAGTTAAATAGATGTGTGATCACAAGGCTCGATAAGATTGCTTCACTGCCAACATCTTCACATCATGCGCAAGAAATAAGGAGCATCTCTACTCGGTTCATCCTACTCAACAGATTAGATGTTCACAATCATTGCTTACACATCTGTGGTCTTTACTATCACAGCATCAAGTGCCTCAATTTTTTAAAGCATTTATTGGCAAAGCATTCCCTCCAGCAGAAGTTTGGAAATGCTATAAACCTCCTTTTAGAGATGAAATAGTAAGGCAAAAAGCAAGAACAGAAACTCATGCACACAGGTAAGTTCTCTAGCACACGTCAGTGGTAAAAAAGGAGGAGGAAGGGGTGGTTTCACTTGCTGGCACACACAGTGTGCTCAGGTAAGTGCCCCCACTCACAAAGCTGTTTGAGCCATCACATTAAAAATTACATCTGCTGAATCTCTTCAGATAAACACATTTTTAAGGTTTGCCCAAGGCTGAAATGCAGAGCAGGGAGCTGAGGCTGATCATCCAAATCTTAAGGCAGCATCAGAATCACCGAGCCCTGTGCAGCAGAAAGCAGAATCGCGGGGCTGCAGCTCTTCCCGCGGGGCTGCAGCTCTTCCCAAATCCTTCGAGGATGCAACTACCTGCCTCCTGGAGCTTCCCGGAGCAGCTCTCTGACCATCAAAAGCATTAGCAATTTGAGGGTTTCTGCTGCATTTTAAGGCCGCATCAAGACCAAGCTTTTCCAGGTCAGGCCAATTAATTTTTTCCAGCAGTAAGAAATCATAAACAGAAAAATGTACTGATACCTGTGTGTGATATTGTCACAGTTTCTGTGACCCTCTGGTGGCAAAAATAAAGCTACTCCACTGTCTAGGAAATCTGCTTTCATTCCTCAGATACTGCTTGTTCTGCATCTCTGCAACACCTCACTCGGTGTTTACCAGCTCAGCAGGTTTCTCAAATAACCATAAACACATTGTTCATTCTGAGTTAGAGGACCAAGAGTATCATTTTACTGAAAATAATTTCTGCTATTCTATCCTTATAAGAACAACATTCATATTGGGTGAGATTAAAGATCCACCTAATTAAGTACTTTACGTCCAGCCACAGCCAAATGCTGATATGATAAGGACAGGAGGAAAAAAAAAAAACACAGAAAACTTCTTTCAAACATTCTCCAGTTACAAGCAATTTGCAGCTCAGAGACTTCAACTCTCCAGTCCTGAACAGTGAGTTTCTCCTTTTCCATCTCTCCCACAAGGCTCAGATTTGCAAACCTTCCACCAAGGCCAGAGAGATCATGCCAGTCTCCCAGGCCATCTAGTTTCAAGTCTCCAAAGCAACAGGGTAAATGTTGCAGCACTTAAGAAATGCACCATAAGCACTAATTCTTCCTGTTATAAGACACCCTTATAGATTAAGGCCTGTGAATTTCATTAGTGTAAACTCAAATTAGGCTCATCCTACTGGATGTGTCACTAGCATAGACACACACTAGGATAGATTTTGTGGTGAATGTCACATACGTTATTTACAGCCCATGGAAAGTACATGAAATCAAACAAATATTTTCAAATTTGTCTGTACACAAGTGTACACAATATAAAAAATGTTCCTGGATGTCTGAACACTTCTGTGTTTTGGAAATATATTTCTGAGTAAGCTAATGATACATTTATAACAAGAGCTTTAAGACGCCTCAGGGCGCTCCTAAAACGAGTGTTCTTTACCTGACGATATCGTTGACAGTGACCTCGGGGATGAACCTCTGCAGCTGCTTCACCTGGGCGCTCAGGGAACACGCTCTATATATTTCACCCAGGCCATAGGAGAGGTTTCTCAGCACCAGCTTCCATAACCCACTGCAAAGAGACAAAATAACTACAGCTAAACTGCATCTTCCACAAGAAATGCAGCCATGTCGAACTTAGGAACTGATGCTATGCACAGCATAAATGCAGTTGTTCAGCAGAAGCTCCTATTCTCAACGTTAATGATGTGACCAGTGCTTTTTATGTGAAAAATACAGTCCCCCTTTCGCACACCAACAGGACTTGCTAAGAGAGCTCTGGTGTTTCAGGTAAACTGCTCCTGGGAGACTACNGTTTCTCAGCACCAGCTTCCATAATCCACTGCAGAGAGACAAAATAAATAACTACAGCAAAACTGCATCTTCCACGAGAAATGCAGCCACGTCGAATTTAGGAATTGATGTTATGCACAGCATAAATGCAGTTGTTCAGCAGAAGCTCCTATTCCCAGTGTTAATGATGTGACCAGTGCTTTTTATGTGAAAAATACAGTCCCCCTTTCGCACACCAACAGGACTTGCTAAGAGAGCTCTGGTGTTTCAGGTAAACTGCTCCTGGGAGACTACTCTGGCCACCAATTCTTCCTACACCTTGGATTTTTCACTGGCCCAATCAAGTAGTAAAAGACTAAAAACCCAAAGACATGAGAAGAGAGAGAAACCTCTGGAGACATTTCCCCCTGCCACAATCATTCTAAAGACCATCACGCTCCTAAAAACTTCAGCTTCCAGTCAATTAACTTTAGTAGATCTTTGCAAGTCTTGTTTGTTTACTTTGCTTTCTCAATACTTCCAGTATTAGTATCTATACACAATAATCAAGATGCTTCCAACTATTTCCTTTAATAAGCTGCCTTAACTCATGCTCTTGCCAGAAAGCTATTTTTCCTGTTCCCTGATCTGTTTGGCAGCCCCTGTTTGGATTCCCCATAATATTTCCACATCCTTTGCAAGTCCAATTTCTAGAGCTGAGTGCTCAGCAATGGTCTGCCCAACCCTTTATAGAGAAGCAACATTTCTCTTATCTTCTACAGATACTCTGTTTATTTATGCTTGCACTTGCAGCAATGATTCCTAATTCCTCTCAGATGCTACTTCCAAGACAGCTTCCCAGACAGTGTTCTTGGCTCCTGATGTATTTTCTTTCCTTTGGATGTTTTTTTTTTTAAATGCATACTGATGGTCTGATTAAATTTAATAAGGTAATTCAGACCTCTGTGGAGTCTCTTTTCCAAGCATCCCTCCGCAGAGATTTTATCACATTGTCTACGTTGATTAAATTATTACACTGCCCTGGACCGAAACCAATCCTGGAGAAACCCTGCTTGCCAGTGCTTTCCCATCAGCAGCTGTGGCCGCAGGCCTGCAGAGACCTGCCCTGGTAGTTTCAAATAATTCAAATATTATATCACAGGAAGTCAAATGTCTTACAGAAGTCCACCCGTATCAGCGCAACTGCCTTAAAACAAAACTAAAACTTGGCAAAAGTAACAGCAAGGGTTTTGACAAGAGCTGGCTTCCCCAGAGTTGTAATAACTGCGCCCAGGAGCCAGAATTACCTGTACAGAACAGCGTCCAAAAAGTCTGTAGGGCTGAAGTCGAGCAATTTGTAGCCCTCGCGCTTGAAGGCCAGCACTGCATTAGGACCAAGCCAAACGCTGCCATCCATTCTTGGTGTGAAATGAAATCCCAGGAAAGGAAACCGAGGATTGGGAACCTAAAGCAGGACATAACAGTTACTACAGCCCCTTCAAACCGTATCAGGGAAACAACCTCCCAGCCACTCAAACCAATAAATTCCTCCAGGAACCAAGAAAACGCGAGGGGAAAAGTAAAGACCTTTAGGGCTCACCAAACACGACACAACAGGTAAAACAAAACACCCCACAGGAGTTCTGCTCCCAATTAAAGGAAATAACTTAAAATTAACATGTGAAAAGAAATAAATCAATGTGCCATTTCTATTTCCAATCATTATGGCAAAATAGTTACACAACTGTCTCCTGTGCTTTTTTTTCTTCTCATAAATTGTACAGTGAGAGCATGTTGCTGATTGAAAACTCTGAAGAATAGAACATGGCCAAGTGAGACTGCATCTTAGGTAAAAGCAGAATAGACAACAGCAAAGAATCTTTTAGTGACTTCCCAGAATATAAATCAACCCACTACAAAACCAATGACACACAAATGCCACCAATAGTAACTACATGACAATAAAGTCATCAAATATTGGGGAACCTTCACCATTTCTGTACTGCTCAAAGCAACACACAGATAACAAGTCTAATGGGAATAATAAGTATCTATGGTTTCATTGTTTTTGGTGAGGATAAAATATAGTGTAACTGTGTGTTGAAGGTCGAAATAGAAATAACCTGCCTATATGCACATACACGTATAAGTCAGTTTTTGCAGGTATACAGCAAATATATCACTTCCTGAACTGACACTTCAAGTTCTTTAGCTATTTAGAAAAGGTGACTCCAGAGATGACTATTTTGCAGTCTAAGGAACTAAGAAAATCTTTGGTATCTATGAAAAAAAAAAACAGAGTGTTATTATAACTAGAAAACTGCTTCAACATCAGTTTCCTTCCTGCATTCAGTGCACTGCTTTTCCAAGTAAAAATAGGCATTTGATATTTTCTGAGCTTAGTGGAACCACTCCACAAACTGCCTTCTATTTCTCGTAACAGATCACAGATTGATGCAATTGTCTAAACTCATTCTCACGCTTGGCCCCAACAGATCATTTCCAAGATGCCCTACAGTCTCCCTGGGGCAACCTACTCCAATGTTTAGGAGACAAATCTAAGGTCACATTCTGAAATCTTGACTTGGGGAATCAGTAAACAAAACTGAAGCTTATACCCAAGTAATTTGTTATTTATTGCCTTCCTTCATGGGCTTTTGAGTCCTCTCTATGGGTCTATACTATAACTTACAGAAAAAAGCCAAGCACATGGTTATCAAAGTAAATGTTTCACTTCTTCCCTAAAAATCCTGCAGCCAATTCATCATTTTTTAGAAAACCAAAGTCACAGGCAATGTACAAGATATAGCACTTACACTGTTCTTCGGGAATTAACAAAAACAAGCTGCCTTGTCAGAAAGCAACTGAATCTATATTCACAATCACACATCACAGTCTTCATTTTACCACTGCCCTTGTTTCTACGGTTTTAGCAGTTCTCAAAACACATTGCAAAGACAAAAATATAGACAGAATACATACTGGGTAAATGTTTCCTTTAACCATATAGCACTTCTCTGGCTTTAGCACCAAATAATCTCCCCGGAAGGGCACAATTCGAGGTTCAGGGCTGCAGCCGCTGATTTCGGACAGGCGGTCCGAGTAAAGTCCCGCACAGGTCACAACGTGCCCACAGGAGATCTCCTCACCCTAGAGGGGAAAACAACAATAAGAAACACACAGCTGAAAACTCAACATATGAACTTAAAAAACAAAAAGAGCCACAACCCACTTGCCATATACAAGCCTAAAAAAAATAAGATTAGAAGGAAAACAACAACTATGCATGTGCAAAACAGGCTGAAACATTTGTTTTATACAAATCTTTATAATGTTCTACTTTTTCCCTGGAGAACTCTCCCAGAATGAGAGCTCATTAGCCAGGTAAGGGATTGGAAGAAGAAAAGAAAAAAAAAAAAATAAAAGAGAGAAGAGGAAAAGAAACCTACCCAGAGCCTTACAGATTACACAAGAGTCAGGGCAAGAACCCAACACACAGGGCCAGGTCTCCATCACCAGAGGGGACAGTAGAGGTGGTGCAGCTGAGCAACCACAATGTATTGGGTTAAATAAAGTTCCTAACAGATTTCACCCCACACACTGGGAGTGGTTTGCAATACCAGATGGTATCCAGAAAGCCACACATGTTCATAGCACACAGTTATACAGAACTGTTCAATATCTAAACACCTTATTATCTAAATACTTTATCAAAAAAAAAAAAACTGTATCTATTATCTACATGCCTTATGCCACTTGTTTGCAAATACTATGTTNTCTGTATCTATTGCCTTATGCCACTTGTTTGCAAATACTATGTTCTTTATTCTTCTTTCAGCTAAAATATTTCCATAAATTTTGTTTAAGTTTTTGGTGAGGGAATCTAACTTTGGAGGCTACTCTTTAATGAAAGAGGGGAATTGAAACAAAAAGGAAACAGTACCTTGAAAGAGTATGAGCTTAGGAGGGAGTATTGTCTTCTTTTCATTTCTCTCTCTCATTCATTTATTTAAGAGCTAGCTATGGATTCCTGAAGATGAAAAGTTTGCTCCTATATTTGCCATACAGCACTAACTGTCATGCAGGAGTGACTCCTGGAGAGGCACCTGTTTTACTAAATTATCTCATAGTTTTCTCATTATAAAGCAATTACAAATGCCTCCTTACTGTTTGAATAGAAGCCAAGGATTGAAGAACAAACAAAAAATGTGCATTTCTTACCAAGTCAGTCACAGTCCATGGGAAAAAGCAAACATAAGAATGTACAAATCAGAAAGATAAGGGGCACAGACAGTAAATACATGTGGCACAGCAGAAGGAAAGAGTCATAAATACTTTCATTATTATTTGCTTACACAGTGAATTCTGAACATGGTCACATACTTTGCTAGGAATTGACTGAAGCTGTGACTGAAGCTGTCTTTTACAACAGCAATCTCACACGACAGTGAACATGTAACTAAACAGTTTTTGTTTGCCTTTATTAAAAAAAAAAAGAGCTGATTAAAGCACTAGAGCTCAACAAAAATTCTTAAGAAAAGAAGAAAGAGCTTCCTATTAAGAAATTAAATCTTCAGCTTAGTTCTTACCTTAGAGTTCCTAACAACAACTGGGTATTTCAGCCCTGTAATATAATTAGACAAGAGAAGGAGTTAATAGAACACATAATAGAAAACTGCCAAAACAGGCAGCTTGTCAGGATGAAGGGTCTTCCACTGGAAGATCTTCCTGCTACAGAGCAAACATTGCACATAACTGTGCTCGTGAATCAGTGGGTTTCTTTGTCCTTCCACACCCTACAGCCGGATTGTCAGCGCAGGTCCAGCCTGCCCCCTGGGACAGGCGGAAAGGTGCTGTCACTGGCACGCACATGTAACACTCAGCTAACGTGTTTGTACTGGGAGAGAACAACCTACTTCCTCCAATTTACTGGCATTTTCTTTTGCTGACATTTAACATTTCTTCTGCAGGGTGACCTGCCTTCAGAAAAGAAGCAAGTTTGCCTGATACTGTTAACATTATTTTGTCTTTTGTCTCAATGTATCCTTAAGAGTCAGGGAGGCTGAAACCCAGTTTCAGTTAGAGGAAAGGAGTTTTGTACAAAATCTCACCATCTTCACTTTCTGAAGAACTTTCCATAGCCATCTCCATGTTTGTCACTTCAAAATCAGTCAAGATGGTCCCACCTGCTTCCTTGAAGTCTTCAGCATAGGACTGGGCCACTTGCCTGTAATTCACAATGCCAGTATATGGAGAATCAAGGGCCATCAGACCCTGGAACAGCATTAAGATACAGAAATATAGTTAGAACTGTACACGCACTGGCAGCTCAAACACACAGTATATTGCATCTGGTATAATGTGCTCTGCTGCTGAGATGACAGTGCTGTTGTCTCCTCATTTCTGATGTTTGTTCATAGCCTCATCATGTGCCAACTCAGACACAAAATACTAAAAGAAAAAAAAGAAACAAAACCCACAACACAATTCCTCTCCAGAAAGTTTCTAGCTGTGCCTACAACCACTCATAATCAACAAGTCACGCAACTATAGGAAGAGCAAACTATCAGATGAATCAGTATGGGACACTTGCATCCAAATTTTCCTCTCAGTCAAGGATACTCTAAACAAGAACAAATCTGCATTCCAAACTGCTCACATGTCTCCTGCTGTTAAAATAACCTAGCTGAGAAGTGCTACAAAACAACTATGCACATAGGGAGCACCTGGGTTAAAAATCAGCTCCATGCAAATTTGTGTTTGCAGAGTGGAAGGAATTTTCACTGCTGCCCACTATCAAGTCTTGCATCAGTTATATAATCTTGTTGGAAAGGGGCAGAACCATGTCAGCATAAACTCAGATGCAACACCTTTGATCTGGGCAATGGAAAAAGTTTATCTATCCACCACAAGAACACATGAGAAAACACCTGCAAGTAGCAGGAGAGGAAACCAAACCCACAAACACAATTGTCACTTTTTTTTGTTTGTTTTTCCCCTGAAACTATACGTGAGGAAAGAACAGCTCTGCATAAAGCTGAGAAAGGGATGTAGTTCCAACAACTTGCTGGCTCTGTCCAATTGCCTATGGATTCAGTCTTGCACTTGGGATTAATGAGCTCTTTCCACTTTGACCCAAGTAATTCTGATTTCTTTTGGAGACTGCAAGTGAGATTTAACTTGCTGTCCTTAGTTTATGACCACGGGCCCTTGTGATGCAGCCAGCACATCACCTACAATGAGTGCAGAAGCGTCCAGTATAATTTCAGCAAACCGAGAACTGAACAACGAGCAGATGGAAAAGGGAACGAGAACAAACAGCAGAAAACTGGGGTGAGAGCAGGTGCCAACAAGGAGGATCCTGCAGCATCTCCTAAAGTTATGATAGACCTACGATAGGTCTAATTTCTGTGCAACAGCACATGCATATGAAGGATTGTATTGTGCTACACAGTCCCAGAACTGAATGGATACATTCATTTTTGTCGGCAATTTCATTTCTTCTGGGCCTTCAGGGCCTTTCAAATTTGTCACACATGCAAATTACCTCAAGGTCAGAAATACACATGCATTAAATTCAAAATTATATCACCTGAGAAACTGGCAATTTATATTCCACTTAAGAACAAGAAAAAAAATCTTACCCTGCAGAAGGGTTCTTTTGCTCTTATTTCGTTGGCTCCGATCAACTTCAGATCTCGGACATTGTTCTGCAATCCTCTTTCATACAGAGCTTTGAGTCTTGGAATTTCATCTTGTTCAACAGCTACAATTAACTTCAGAAAGGATGACAAGTGAGCAAAACAGAGAGCCAGCTCAGGCCAAGCAACAAGCCCAAGCTAACAGGCAAGCAACAGCCAGTGTGTGAACAGTGATGACAATGTGAGGGAAAAAAACTGTAGTTTGTGCCATTAATAGCCTAAGATTCTACAGGTGCCTACCATTACCAAGAAAGCACTGGCATATTAAGGAGACAGTGAAAAAAATGTTCAAATATAGTTTTAGTAATTATCCACAGAGAGTATTTGCTAAAAGTTCTATGCAACCAAACTCTTAATGTGAGGGAAGAACACATGATTTTAATGAGCCACTGGGATGCTTCTAAATGTTAAGTTCAACATAACCCGAGATGTACAATCTCAAACNATGACAATGCGAGAGAAAAAGCTGTAGTTTGTGCCATTAATGGCCTAAGATTCTACAGGTGCCAACCATTACCAAGAAAGTACTAGCTTATTAAGGAGACAGTGAAAAAATGTTCAAATATAGTTTTAGTAATTATCCACAGAGAGTATTTGCTAAAAGTTCTATGCAACCAAACTCTGAATGTGAGGGAAGAACACATGATTTTAATGAGCCACTGGGATGCTTCTAAATATTAAGTTCAACATAACCCGAGATGTACAATCTCAAACGGTTCTGATATTAAAGAGATGGGCTGACATGGTCTTTAGAGCCGACTGCACTAATCACAACTCATTCCAGCACAGTTAGGTCCCAGTTGTTATAAGGGGTTTGTCCAGGCTGGGCCACGAACACAAGAGGCGAGTTTGCACAATCCATACCAGCCCCAGGGACAGCTCAGATCTAGTGTTCGTTGCTCCCCAAGCCTTTTGTTTAAGGTTAGGCTTAGAACCTCAGCATTATCTCCCCTAGAGCAGAGGTTGCTGGGGAAGGTGACACAGAAGCAGCCCAACTCCGTCACAGAGTGGCAGCTCTGCTGTCCCACCCCACCTCTTAGCACTCTGGGTTCAGCAGAGGCTGATAAGCATCTAACTTCAAGCCCGTCACTGCACAAATCCACAGTGCCACCTTGTGACCTAGCTTAAGGAGCACACGCAGGAATGCTCTGATGTAAAAAAAAGTTTTAACAGAAGAGTACTTAGAAGAGGAATCCACTGACAATCGCAACACACAAGACAGCCTAGGCTCAGGAAATACCCTGGGCTGAAAAATGCTTGAAGCTAGGAGAGTTAATAATGATCACGTTTCCTTGGCCAGTTTTTAATCCTTTGCTTGGTCTCCCTTTATAGACTCTCCTGGAAGGAAGTTGGATGGACCCCGATTTGAATCAGTGTAGCCATTCTTATTTCCTCAGCATTTCAGATAGTAATAGCTCGAGGTAAAATAGCATAAGTGCAGGTAGCTGGATCTCATCTGGAGCTATATTCAAGTCATTGAGTCTTTTCAGAGCCTGGTATGCCAAGAAGCATGACACAAGCACACTGAGAGACTCTGAACTCCCCAGAGATAGTGGCTCTACACAGGTGCTGCTCTGTAGCGTGTAGCTTCTTCTTTAACCCGAGATATTTTAGTTCAGCCTCAGATAAGGAGAATTACTGCTTAGGCTCAAAGCAGCAACTCATTTCAACTGCTATAAAGAAGGGAAGGGAAAAAAGAGAGAGGAAAGGCAGCTTCTTACTGAAAGTAGTTAGATGTTGCACAAAAGCATCTCCTGGTTGAAGCTACCACATCTGTGTCTATGCCATACAACATACACTAACAGTGTTGGTTTCAGAAGATAAAGAACATGCAGCAGCTCCTATACCTTCCCACACCGTTTATAGGGTATTCCCTTCTGGTCGCAGTACTCGTAGCAAAGGGCTGCCCCCTGCACACACAGCTTGGCTTTCAGCGATCCCGGCGTGTAGTAAATCCCGCTGTGAATCACACCGCTGTTATGGCCACTCTGGTGATGAGCTATATAAAGAGAAAAGTATGCTGTTAATATATACATTCCTGCGATTGGGTCATACCTTAACTACACCAGCTATCAGAAAAACAAGGAATTTAAGGTCCTGCCCTAAATAAGCCTTACAAGAGATCCTCAAATAAGATAGTTACACAGCGCACACAATTCCTCCCCAGTCTCAAAGTACTGACACAGCAGCACCTAGTTAATGATAAATAACCACAGCCACAGCCAACAGCAATTAAGTGGCAAACTTTTCTTCCAAGGGCTACGACTGCATGCCAAATAATACAAAATAATTTGGAGATTCAAAATATTTGTAAGAAACTCTACTTCCTAAGTGAAATAAGCCCTTAAAGGCCTCATTTGGTTTAATGGCAGTGCAGTTCCCAACTCTTGGGAGATGCTGGCAGTCAGGGGGGCTTTTTGGAAAGCGACAAGCCACATTTGCTATGTGCTCTTGAAAATTAAGTAAAAGGGAGATTAAACTTAGTTAGATTAGTTGAGATGACTCAACTAATCTGGGCGGCTTCTCCCTTTTAAAGCAGTGACTCGCAAAGGTCGCCCTGCTTCGTACTCCGCATACCCGCTCGCTCCTCACGGCCCGGCTGAGGGGAAACCTCCATTTCCAGCCCTCTTCACCCGCCAGCTGCCCCCAAGAGCCGCCCCGGGCCCCCGTGCCGTACCCAGCTCCGTCTCCTTCTCCAGCACCACGAAGCGCAGCGCCGGGTGCCGCAGGACCAGCTCGCGGGCCGCCGCCAGCCCCACGATCCCCGCGCCCACCACGGCCACATCGAAAGTGCTGCGTTAGAAAGCAAACAAATATATAAAAATAAAAAATAAATGTATGAAGCAAAAACACCGCGCACCCCCCTGTCTCTCCTCCCCGGCCGAGTCTCACCTGCGCTGGCGGCGCGGGAGCCGCCACAGCGCCGCGACCCCATCGCCTCCCGCCCGCCTCAGCGCCGCCGCCATCTTAGGGGCGGTGATGGGCGCCAGGCCGCGCCCCTCCGCGGCGGCGTCCCCCTCTCTCCTCCCCTTATTTTTATTATTTCCCCCTCCTTTTCTCCTTTATTTATTTATTTCCCCAAGGCCGTCATGCTGCTGGGTGTCCTGGCGCAGCCCGCGCGCCGCTGGAGGCCGTCGTTGTTGCCCGGCGGCCGCAGGCGCTTCTGGGGGTGGCTGAACGCCGTGTTCAACAAGTAAGGAGAAATCACCCCAAAATGAGGCGGCTGCCCTTGCCAACACGGTCCTTTTGACCCCCTGCATGCCTCAAATCAAATATTCGTTCAATGTTACCATCTTGAAGGTGATAAATCTGCCACGTTGCAAAAAACAGGTGAACGTATACGGATATATATGTATTTTGGCTTGTGTTTTGGCAGGGTGGACCACGAGCGCATCCGAGCCGTGGGGCCCGACAGGGCGGCCTCGGAGTGGCTGCTGCGCTGCGGCGCCCTGGTGCGCTACCAGGGCTCCCAGAAGTGGCAGCGGGACTACAACGGGCTGCCCACGGGGCCCCTGGGCAAGTACCGGATCGAGGCCATCGACGCCACCGACTCCTGCATCATGTACAGGGGGTTCGACTACCTGGGTAAGGCAAAAAACCTACATAATGGGCTTAACGCTTACGGTTGAGCCCAGCCAGGAACAGTGCCTTTTATTTTATTATTTTTTCTTTATAAAGATCTGGAGAAATTTTGATTTTTTTTTTCTTAAAATGGCTTTACAAGTATTCAGCAGTTGCTCAGATTTTGCTGGAAATATGCTGTGAAGCAGGGAGATTCCTGGAGATAGGGAGACTATTGGGAGATTCCTCATCCTTTCCCTTAAGTGAACTGAGCAAGTGGAACAGGGATTTGTGCTTTCATTGAGTTCATCATTTAGTACATGTTAGCACAAAGCATTGCTTTAAATTTTCCTTTTTTTTCTGCAAACCAAATGATAATTTGGGGGTCTGTGAAGTCCTTAGTAGTGCTTGTTTGTTCTCCAGTCATTCATGACTTCTTAAAAGAATGGGGACAAAAAAAGCTCTAACTTTTTAATAAAGCAGGAGCTGGGTTTGAAAAAAAAAAATATTTCAAGTCTCCTTTAAACAATATGGAACAGTCAAGAAGATGAGGAACATGCCTTTTGTTTTTTTGCTGCTGTTTAGTGGCAGTGGACCTTGGATTTTGATGACATTATGAACTCGGATTCATTGTTTATCAGTTATACTTGTGAAGTTTTTTTTATTTTTCCATGCCGAAGTTTTTTAAGTCTTACCTAAAAGATGCAAACCCTGGTTCGTTGTTGTTTGTGCAGCGGAAGGAGGGGATTTGCATTTTTGAAGTCCTCAAGATGGACTTTGAGGATTCAGTGCATGTTCTGGCCCCACAGTGTACAGGAGCAGGTTGCTGTGTGTTTCTGGAGACAGTGAAGTTACTAAATTTGCAAGTAAGAACTTCCCGAGCACTGATTGTCCCCGGTATCCTGAAACAAACACTCGTTTTGTATTTGCAGACGGCCTCGAACACGTTACAGAAATCAAGCTGCAGAAGTGTATGTACGTACAGGACGAGTGTCTGCAGAGGCTCAGTGACACTAAGAATTTACAGAAGAGCCTCCTGCAGCTGAAGATCATTTCCTGCGGGAACGTCACGGATAAAGGCATCATTGCACTTCACAAGCTCACGTAGGTGACGCTGAGCTCTTCTGTAGCACCCTGCTTTCCTGGCTGTCGGCATCCCTCGGTGCTAGCGTGTTGATTAACAATACACTGCACCTCTCCCAGCTCTGCCTCATCAATGTTCACTACCAGGGCTGGTCTGAGCGTTTCCTTCCACCCTGAGCAGCCCCAGGTTGAGTCCTGAGGGCCCTGAGCGCCCAGCGTGGCTGTGGCTGGGCTGTCTCGGGTGTTTGTGGAGCTGTGGGATGGCTGGGCTCAAGGAACTGACCTGAACGACCAGCGAGGGTCAGCACTGCCACTGCAGGAAACATTTCTTCAAGAGTAACTGAAGACAAGGGCAGAGTGTTGTAGGTAGCTCGGAAACAACACGTGAATTAACACATACGTATTAAAAAGCCTGTGTAGCAATGAAGATTGTAGCTGAGAAAGCCAGAATCATCTGCCACAGTCTTGAAGCCATCGCTGTGTTTGTATCTTCAGCTCTGAGTGCAGCATCCCTCCTTTATACTTGCAGTAATTTCTAAAACATTGATTATTGCACAGGTTTGTGTATTCTGCTCACACTGCCTTCACAAGAGCAGGGGTAGCAGTATCAAATGCAGCTTTCACATTAATTCACTAGGTTATTTTTGCTTAAGAATAAGTAAGTGCTGATTAGCTTGATGTCTGCAACTGAACCTCCCATGGTTAGGAGATGTCTGCGACTGAACCTCCTCTAAATGCCTAGAGGCATTTATAAATGTATGATGTGGTGAATTGAATTTTGAGATACAGTAAATTATTAGTACGGATTTCTTATTTGGCTAAAACTACTGCTTAAAAGTACTCTTCTAAAGGAAGCTTGATGCTATTGTGGTAGGGATCTCTTTTTAAGCTGTGTAGCAGGACTGAATTATGCTGAACTAAAAACTAAGCACTTATTCTGAAAAAAAACTTCTGCCAGAACCAGAAAAAAATATAATTCTTTGGCTAATTTCTGAGTAAACACTTAGGTAATAGTTACTGATTCTTTTTTTTCTCCTATATATTTATAGGAACCTTGAATATTTATATCTGAGTGACCTTCCTGGAATAAGAAACAAAGAATCTACAGTGCAGACACTTCAGCAGGCATTGCCAAACCTAGAGTTGGAACTGGATTTAGAATAAAAGCAATTTCATGTCCTTGAGAGGTATTTTATTTCATAGTATTTATCATATGTTGCATCTTCGGGTTAGCATATACTACTGTATTTCCAGATATGGAAATAAGTCTAGATGTCTCAATCCAAGCTTAAAAGCTGTATGTAATCTTTTTGACAAGTCATATAGTTGAACATCATTAAGTCTGAACTATATTGTGGATCAACAACAGCAGAGAAGGCAGACTTTGTACCCAATACATCAGCTTTCTCAGAAAGCTACTAAGATATCAATTATTAAATTAAAAATCTTTTATTGCACAGAATGGGTGAAGATTTAATAAAGTAGCTCATAGGCTTTTTTCTTTTCTTGTTGGGAAAATGTGCTGAAATACAGACGAGTAACATAACCTTGTCCTAAAAATTGAGCTGATGAACTGAATGTAGCTGTGGAAAAGCAGGTAATTTTTGATATGCCCTTGCACACACTTCTATCATATGCTGATAGGGACTAAATTAGTTGTATGTGCCTCATTACGTATGGCTATTACCAACCTTGCTAAATAAGAGATGATTCATCTTCAGAAGGAATATATATATATTTTTAGTATAACAGAACGTAGTGCTGTGTTATCTTACAGCTGTGCAGGACTAGAAGACTGCTCATCCATTCAGAAAATCTTCTCTGAAAGTGTTTTGGTAGCCCAAAGCTTTTTCAGTATAACATGAACTACCAGTGTTTAAGATTAAAATGCATTAATGCAGGCACCTGCCTACTAAGGCATGATATGAAATAAAGCTAGGCAGGCCCACTGTGCAGATACAGTGTGCAGATACACCGTGTGACCCACTGAAACTGCTTTTACTGTTGCTGTACTCATAATGTTGCTGTTTAAAAAAAAAAAAACTTCGGGTTTCAAGCAGTAAGAGAATCTTCCTTGCCCAGGGATAGAACTTTATACAGTGATCTACTGAAGATACCAAAAGACATCCAGTAAATTGGAAAATCAAGCTATATTTATTTTATTCAATACCAACATGATATTACATCCTGAGTTTACAAAAAAAAAAAAATCCTTTTAATACATATACTTAGGAAGAATTCCTGCCTGTGTCTGGCTAATGTTAGAATCTATTTTTTCCCAAACCATTTTTGATAAAAAGGATTTCTGTAACACTGTAGGGAGGCAATTTCACTGTTGAGCAAAATAGCAAATAAAAATAACATAATGCATGGAAGAAGCAAGCAGGAGAAACTCTGAAAAGACTAAAGAATCAAGAGAGAGGCTGTATTATTTGTTCCCCAACTGATAACGATGCCTCTTCAGACTTCCATCAAGTCTAAGTCATTGCAGCACTTTTAATACCCTGTGCTACAGAGGTGAAGCCCACCACAGACCTGTCTTGAAAGCACTGCTATGTCAGCAGGTTCGGCAGGGAGGTGGCCTGTCTTCAGGCTTGGCTCTAACCACACACCCCTCTCTTCCTCACAGGGAGGACAGGGCATTCCTCGCAGGATCATTTCCTGAGCACTGTGCAGGCCAGTCTACAGCAATACTACTGCTCTGACACTGCAACTCTCAGACTAATTTATTTGGCATGGCAGCAGTTTTGCTGCCAAGTCTGAAATACGAGCAAGAGAGAGGAGTTTGTAAGTGCACACTAGAAATGCTACTTTGCACTAATTCTGAACCAGTAAACCATCATGAATTAAAGCAGGAAAAATATCTTTTCCTTTGTACACAGAACACTGACTAACATGAACCTGGAGTTCTTTCTGTGCATCGCTGTCCCTCCTTTAGTGGCCCAGAATACATAAGTTTACAGACCACTTCTGTTTTATCATAATGTACATTGATTTAGTTTTTGACTACATATCCTCCTTTTATAAACTCAGAATAACTTGAATTTTGAACAATAAATAGTTCATGTTCTTCTGCCGTCCAGTTAGATGTTAGGAAAATGGTAGTTTGTTTTCCTTGTTTTGCAGAAGTACTTCTTGTTGTCCAAAGCTGGTAGAATGTTACTACTGGTTAACTGAGGCAGATACTGTAACTAAAGCAGAAATTACATGTTTACATTTCTTTGAGGTGAGAAGAAAGCATGTATTTCATTAAAAAAATAAAGGGAATGTAAGTTATAAAACTACTCACATTGTAATTCTGCACTTTTTCAAATTAACACTGCACTTGCTTGTGCTTTACAACTGGACTGCCACCAGAATAGCTTAATAAGAATAATTCTTCCAGTAGTCCAGGGCAAAAAAATGGTTATTATCCCATGTCCTAGGATGCAATCCCACCATCGGTCACAAGGGGAACTGGGCATTTTGCCTTGCTAATTAGGGATCTAAATGCACCAAAACAATCAATTAAACACGGTCCTCATAAGGCTGTTTTGGCCAGCTATCCTGCTAGCCAGGAAGGCAGATTACTGGATAAATCTGAGTTTTTCACATTGCTCTGCTGCTTATCCTCAGCGACTCAATGTAGCTGCAATCCAGAATTCATTTTGTACTGAGCTACCCCTTCAACCAGGAGATTCATTCTCTCCCTAAGCTAGAATTAAGATCATTCTGATGCAAGAGCCCTATCCCACCTTTAACTGTCAGCATGAGCCCACCTGTTGGGAACCAACAGTCAACAAGAAAACATTTTCTATCATTAGCAGCAGAACAGTAAATGCTACAATGAAATATTACCCCTGGCGCATGCTTCCGAGGCAGCCTGGCTGGTTTCCGAGACGCTTTTTCATGTTCTTTCCCCGGTTCTCCTGCTTCCCTAATGCTGTCAAAGTAGGGATGCTGCAGTAACTGCTCACATGTCTGCCTCTCTGCAGGGTCCATATGAAGGCAACCCTTGGAAAAGATTAAGGAAGACACAAAACATTTGTTAAAAGGCCTGCACGATTCCATCTACTGAAACAGCCAACAAGTATCTGCAGGGATATGTGTGTTAATCATTTGTCTGTCTGTTAAGGAATTCTACGAGTCTGACTTCTGAGTCAGCGTGAAGCTTTCAAAGCAAAGCAGTTAATTAAGCAGCTAATATGAACAGTTCCCATTTCTGACAAGGGACAATAGCTGAAATTGAAGCTAGAGGGACAGTCAGGATTGCATGGTGCAGTAAACTATCAAGCCTCAAAAACAGTTGTCCTAAACTTTCATATGAACTAGAGCAGCTTTCTTAAAGGTGCTGTGATCTTCTGTATCACTAGTTTTGTTGTTCCTGTGCTCAGAGCAGCTAGTAGTATCTATCACCATGTTTTCCTTCTAATTTGTGCCTATCCTCACAGTTTCTAATCTGTGCATCTCAGTAGGAGAATAATTTATCTTCCACTTTCATGATAAAGAGAACAAAAAGGAGCAGTCTCAAATTGCATCAAGAAGGAAAAACCTTTCTTAAAGGAAAAATGTTGAGGATCTGGAATCTTCACTGTGAGATTCTCCATTATCAAAGGTACTCGAGGTGATATTAGACAAACACTCATTGGAAACGGTGTACATAGTGCTGCATGTGATTCAGAGGAAGGGGTGGGTTGAAAGGCCTCTCCAAGTCCCTTCTGGCCCTGTTTTTCTATGAATCTCTGATCATTCAATACCTAAATCTCACCCATTCACTACCTGGGTTAGCAAAATTAATGGATAAGGAAAATCATTTGCTGAGACTCAGTGCAGAGCTTCTGCCCTAGCTGTCATTTGCTTACCTTCATGAGAGATAAAGCAGGGTATGAAATATTGGGGAATTTCATTTCTAATGGCTCCTGAGGAAAAAAATATATATATATATATTGCATTAACTAGTTTTTCAGTCGTCAGTCTAACACATTCCAAAGCAACATGGCCTGTGCATCGCAAACCATGATCTGCACATCACAAAATGCATCTCATCTCATGTGCATGGAGTGGACTTGTGTGGCATTGGGGAGGACACTTAGGCTGCCCACTGTGCCACCAGAACAAGGGAAGAGAGGAGCAGCAGAAATACAGGATTCATTTGCTTGCTTTTTCACAGGGTATCAGTTAAAAAAGTCATGAGGGGTTCCCCTAGCTCCAAAACACATTCCAGTGGAGGTGGCAAAGCAGAGGGCTGGGGGAAGCTTTTGAGCAGGGAAGAACTCCGCACAGCCAAGGATGAGCTAGCTGAGCTAGGGAGCCTTCTCCAGCTCTAGTTCCAAAGCCCTCAAGCCTACAAAGACATATGCTTAGTCTTTAAACTGAAAAGAATTATTCATCTGTTTAAAACTAAACAGATGCTTATGGTTTTGTGGGATCAGACCCTTGGATTCTCTGTGGAGGACGCAGTATCTATGTTTTCTTGCCATTTGCACTAGCACAACTCCTTGGAGCTGGGTTTCTTTCACATGCAGTAGTAACCGTCTAGAAGAGGATATTTTGGGTGTGCCAGGACCACAGGGTCTTAGATCCTTGCAGCAGGGTTTCAAAGTCATGGAAATGGTTTGGACTTCACTCAGTTACTCCTTAAATGCTATAGCAAACAAAGGGAGGCGAGGACATCTCTAACTGTATATTCTGCGAAAAGAGAAGCAGGAACATTTTCTGTCCAAACACTGTGTCTCCTTAACACTGCACATACACAAATACACTGCTGGTTTGCACGGGGCTTGAGGGAGGATGCTGCAGGGAGCTCTTACCATGTCCTCTGGGTCTGGAATTCTTACCCCACTGAAGTACTGGTTGGTGCTGAATACTTGCTGGTGCCTGGGAATAAGATCCCCTTTGATGAAGAATAAAAAGCAAAATTAGATTTATTTGTTGTTTTTACAGTGCCTACATTGAACAAGTTTATTCTGCAACAAGGCTGGCACCATTGGAGAGAACTTCTAAGCAAAAGGAGATTCACCAAATAAGATGAGGAAGTTTTCATTTGTGAAAACTAATTATCCCTACATCCACCCTGCGCTGCCAGGGTCTGCGCACAGCTTCTGCACGGAGCTGAGGGAACATGTCCCAGCAGCGTAGCTAGAGGGTGCTGCGCAAACGCCTGCGAGGACTGAAACCCCAGCCAGGCCTCAGCGTGGAGCAGGGGCCAGACACGCTTTCCAGAACCCAGCAAACTGAAAACCAACAGCGACCTCCCCTGCGGTCCTCCACATGAGGGAGCAGCCCAGGACCTCATGAAAATTTAACTCATTTTGGGAGGAGGAGATTTTTTTGCACACGCCTGAGGATATTGTACAGAAAAGGCACCAACAGGGACACGTGTCACTTTTTTCCAGTGCAACTTCATGGCCCTTTTTGAAGCTGGGAGGCTTGTAAGAGAACAGCTCAAAGCAAGCAAAATATTAGGGTCAAATCCATAACAAAAGGGCCAATACAATCACAAAACCACTACAATTATATAGCTTTGGACAAGCAGCTTTTCTGTGCAAACTCTGCCTCAGTCCATCACCTGGATCAAAATGGAATCTCTTCTGTCTGAAGCCCTATAATTAAGAATAACTCAACTAACACTTGCTCAAATGTATTCTGGAAGATGAAGCAATTAAGTTTAACAATAGTTAACAAGAGTTAAGTTTAACCGTCTGGCCAGCCTGGTGTTTCTGTGCTCCCCACAGGTCCTGCAGCCACTGAGCTCCCAGCCCAAGGACCAGGAGGGACCTCCAGTCGTCACCGAACACACTCTGCAGCTCTCAGACTGCACAGCCCAGGACCAGAGGCTGCTTTCCAGAGGCCACAGCAGTGCTAAACAGAATGGAAGGGCCATTCCAAGCAACTGCAGGTGATAACCCTGCTTCTGCATCCCTGCTCACTCTCCTGCTACAGCATGAAACCAATTCTACCCCCACAGATCTTCTCCTGAAAAGTCACCTCCTAGGTGGATGCCAACTTCACCTCTATATCCTGCAAGAAAACTAAGTAGCATCTGTTATCCAACCACACAGTCCCCTAGAAGAGACCACACACAAGACCTGCTGGGAAAACCTGCTTTCACAAGGGGACTGTAACCCCTGAATGAAGCAAACAACTGCTATAGGAGATCCACCCTGCAAGTTCCTGTCCTGCTGAAAGGAGCTCTTGCTGCCTGATCCCAGCTCCCACCACGGAGGAGACTCCAAGGGAAGCTCTAGTTCTGCCCAAGGCATCCAGAAGAGCTGGCATCCCTGGAGCAGTGCTGTTCTCCCATCGGGCTCACATCCCTCATCCCCAGGAGTACTGGACACAGCACATCCAGCTTCTCCATCCTCTGAAAAATACTTCTCTGCTGTTAATCCTGGGAATGTACCTTCAGTGCCTCTGTGTGGTCATTATTTCCTCACAGAAATACATATTTTGGGCCCAACCAGAATGCTGACAACAGTATCAAATGCAACACGTGGATGAGCCTGCCTGGTCTGGGAAATGCCGGGGGAACAGGAGCGTGCGCTGGATTCCTGCCCACGCCAAGGAGAGGCATCTCATCCCAGCCCGGACAGCGCAGGGAGCGGCCCGACGGATGCAGCGGAGACTCTCACCCAGGGTCCTCCGGATGAGGTAGAGCTGGTCCACGTCCGACCTGCCGGGCCACAGGGGCACCCCGGAGAGCAGCTCCGCAAAGACGCAGCCGATGGCCCACACATCCACGGGGGGACCGTACTGGGTGTCTCCCACAAGCAGCTCTGGAGAGCGGTACCATCTGGTAGCCACGTAGTCTGTGTAATAGTCACTCGGGCCAGCTAGGTTGGAGTCAGGAAGGAGAGGAACAAGAGAAATGTGGGATCAGAACCATGCAAAAGAGCTGCCTTGAGTTTTTCACATCCCAAGATGTGTAAAACACACAGCAGCAGCCCTGAGCAGGCAACAGCCACAGGACAGGATGAGTCACTGGCTGCTAGCAGAACCCAACTTCGGAAACACTTATGATTTGGCAAAAATCAGAGCCATGTTTTTCTCAAAACGAAAACATGCAGAGCTCTGCAGTGGGCCCCTGCATCAGCCTGCATCGCTTCCCAAACCTCACGTGATCTGTCTCAACCAGAGCTAAAAAGAAAATGCAGGGGGTNGGAGTCAGGGAGAGGAACAAGAGGAATGTGGGATCAGAATGATGCAGAAGAGCTACCTGGAGTTTTTACACATCCCAAGATGTGTAAAACACAGAGCAGCAGCCCTGAGCAGGCAACAGCCACAGGACAGGATGAGTCACTGGCTGCTAGCAGAACCCAACTTCGGAAACACTTATGATTTGGCAAAAATCAGAGCCATGTTTTTCTCAAAACGAAAACATGCAGAGCTCTGCAGTGGGCCCCTGCATCAGCCTGCATCGCTTCCCAAACCTCACGTGATCTGTCTCAACCAGAGCTAAAAAGAAAATGCAGGGGGTTTATGCTGATGGAAAATGTGAAGCTATTGTTTGCAGAGACAGTGGCTCCTGGCCAGGGGGGCTCCTCCTGCCAGGAACTCCAGCTGTGGCTCCAGCAGCACAGAAGTGACTACAGGGCAGTGTGGAAAGGCCCAGGCCAAGTTGCACTCACCTGCTCCAGCACCAACACAAATGAGCTGCACGAGCAGAGTGCTCAGGAGCAGCTCGTTTGCAGAGGGAACTGCCCTCACAGAGCCCTAGTTTGAGGATCTCACTCCTGGCACCTCCAAGGCTTTTAGCAGAGCCTCTCTGTGGAAACCAGCCAGCCCTTATACAGCACCATTTACACATGCATCACACAAAGAGAAGCAGGTCTTTATGGGGGCTTGAGAGCCTGATCCTGTGCCTTATCTGAGCTTTCCCGGGTAATCATCTATGTATGGAACTAGTGAGCACTCACTCAGAATGCGGGCAAATCCAAAGTCACAGAGTTTGATGACTGAGTGCTTTGTTATCAAGATGTTTTCTGGCTTTACATCCCGGTGGATGCACTGGAAACAGAGAAAAAAAGAAAAAAAGAAAAGAACAAAGTTAGAAGCAAGTATTTACCCTGGCCTTTGATAAAGAAGCTCTTAATATCACCATATACCCCTTGAAAATTGTGCCATGAGTTTTAACGAGGCAGTAATTGCTGCTGGGAGAGAAATGAACATTCCTTAAGAGAAGCTAAAGTCATGCGTGAAGTGGGCATCACAATCACTTTGCTTAATCCCACCTTTGGAAGGAGATGCTGTGGAGGCTCCAGCCTTAAATCTAGGCCTGACAAATAGTCTGTGCTGATCAAACCAGCACCTCAATTTCTTCTGCCTTTGAATGGCAGGTGTGCTCTGCTGAGATATCCGGATCTAGTGCATTTCATCCCTCCCCTGCCTTTGCCTTGGGTATCGTAAACACCCTGGAGCTTCCTGGCTGAGCTACTGGTAAATTATTGTGTCTCCAGCTAAGGCCTGAAAAGCTGCTTGTTAATCAAAGTCATTGAGTCTCAGGACAGAGCAGCTGCATAAAACCTCATTACCTGTGATCTACAGCAGCTCAGACTACACCATCTAATTGTCCCTTCAGTTCTAAAACTCCGTTAAGTCTTTCAGACTGAGAAGGGGGAATAGAAGAAAAGAAACAAAACAACAAATCCTGGAAGCAGGACAGACCTATGGCCAGGTTCCTGTGGCTCAGACGCGCATAATTCTCCCAGCAAAGACAAAACACCCATTCCAGCGGGATCTCCTGCCTGCCTCTTAAATCTCAAACCTTGTCTGATAAACAAAAGCCAAACATCCTAGCTAAGACTGCCTAAGACCTTCTGCAGCATGGCCCTTTCCTTCCCTGCTTCCTAAAGCAGCCTCATAACTTTCTGCACATTTTTACCACAGAGCTGACATCTCCTTTTAGCAGAGGAGGCTGTAAAACATATTCTCGTGTACTTAAGTTTCACAAAATTTTAACCAGTGACCTGACCCAGTGCCTGTGATAGTCAACAGAAGGACACTGGGAAACCAGCAGGAGTTTGTTCAGGTCTTGCTTGATCAGACACGACTCCGGTTTTCTGCAACTTTGGCTGTGATGGACAACACAGGGAACATAAGGGATATATTCCTGTTCAGCCTGGAAACTGCCCTATGTCACTGGTGTAAATCATTCCTTGACAGCAAATCCAAGGGACATGCATGACAGAGGATTCAGCCAGTGCAGATATTTGCTAACAGTTTAGATATATATTTTCTATTAAAAATGGAAAATTTCATCTAACTTCTTCTCATGAAAGCTGTGCATTTGGGAAAGCAGCAACAGAACCTGCCTCTCTTTCGAAGCCATGCTGCAGCACTCGGTGCTACAGAGGTGACTTACATTGTGTTTATGGCAGAAGTTCACAGCTTGCAGAGTCTGCCAGGTTATGCTCCTCACAAGATGTTCTGGCACCCTGTTCAAAGAAAGGACATTTTCATTTCAGCCGTTCAAAATAACTTTACCATTACAGGAGAAAGGACAGGAAGGTCTTTGAGGGCCAGAAGATCACACAGGGGTCTCTGACTAAAGGGCTAAAGTCAGTCAAATGCCCTGGAAACCTGGTGCCAAGAGGCATGCGCCCACCTGACTTGTGTCCACAAAGACCTGACCATCTGCAGTAGCAAAGATCAAAAGCAAAGAATGCAGCCAGGCCCTGGGTGTTCACGTTGAGGCTGTTCAGAATGAATGTAAAGCCTTTTCCCCAAAATTTGAGGGGGGACCTGCCTCGATTCCAGGGAATGGCATCAAACCGTGCTGGGGTGGAAGCTGCTCACTCACACACGAGGAGCCAGCACACTCCATCCTCCTCCTAGAGCTCCAAGTGAGCGAGAAAGAATAACAGGCTCTTGTTTACTCAACCCCCAATTAATCTCCTACACGCAACTCATTTAGCTCCAGGGCCCACAGAATGATCTATGGACTTACACTGAGCATTTCCATGGCACCAAGTCACTGCGAATGATTCGGAATTATATATTTAGTGGGAGTATCATTCATAACGCATCAAAGGAGCGAGCCCTGCCCTGGGGAATGTTTTCCTTCCACTCATACAGCTCACACTTGATGCTAGCGGGGAGATCTGACCTTTCCTCCCTCTCTTTACTGGCCTGGTAGGTTTACAAGCTGGGCTGTTTGTGCATTCCTGCCCGGACACGTCCCGTGGAAGGATTTGTCCGCAGGGACACGATGTAGGATGCTGGAGCAGGAGCCTGACAGACGCAAGCAAAGTTGAGCACTGAGGTACCCCGAAACAAAACCAAGTATCCTACACTGACAAACACTCTCTGGAGCAATTATTGAGGTTTTCAGGGTGTCATCATCTTACAAGCACAGGGTGAGAAAGGGAATTGTCCATCTCTGTGCCCACATGCTCAACCCTTCCAGAAGAGATGTTTGCTTAAAAATTGCCAATAAAGGATCCCCATTCCTCCCAGGTAGCTCCAACCCTTAAAATGCCCCAGTTGCTCACAAGTTTTCATGCTTAATCTGTCTAAAAAGAACACAGGCACAAAGAGCACCAGAGCCCCAGCAGTGATGGCTGGTCCAGCCCAGCCCCTGCTTGGCTCTAAACCCAGTCTCAGAGCAATGCAAGAGGAAAGAGCAGAGCTTCCTCCAGGCAGAGCTGCACCTGAATGTCCACCCAGGCCTGCAGAGCTGCTCCTGGTGCCCGCACAGGGCTGGGTGACAGCCTGTGTGACGGCTCTGTTACTTCTTTCCCTTACAAAATGCTGGGAAGGTCCAAACTGGCCCCATGCAATGATCCCCCTCCCATAAAGGGGTGCACCCAGGAGCTGCAGGAAAGGCAGAGCTCAAAGGACACGTGTCAGCTTCCAACCAGACCAAACTCCGCATGTGACTGTCACAGATGGGCAACACACCTGGGGGCAGCAAGACGCAGGTGCCTCCAGGCCACCCCACCTCCATGTAGCCTTAAGCTCTTTGCTGTGGGACACAAGATCCTCTACAGACCCCTGGTTTTGCAGCTATGGAGCTGGCCAAAGCTCACCCAAATGCTCAGGGCTCTCCTCTCCTTGGTGAGCAGCGCGGCGTGGGGCGCACTCACCCTCTCGGGGGGTTCCTTTGGGATGTGACTGCTGACGCAGAGTAACCGAGCGGGCACCACACTGAGGAACCGCTCGTTACTAACGTTACTAATGAGGTGCCCGAAAACTCTGCAGAGCAGCCAGAGGCTCCCCGGCTGCTCCCAGCTCTTCCACCCCGCGAGGGGCAGGCCACTCACCCCCGGGGGTGCCGGTCCAGCTCGTGCAGAACCGTGTGCTCGCAGTACTCGAAGACGAGGTGCAGCTTGCGCTTCCTCCTGAACACCTCCAGCAGGTTCACCAGGTTGGGGTGTTTCAGTTGCTGGAACACACAACGGATGGAGCAGTGAGTTACTGTGGCCACAGGTCAGCTCGGCTGCAGCAAATGCCCCTTCAGAAAGATGCTCCTAGATACAGAATCCATCACGGTGTCCACAGCGATTCTGGCAGCGCCTTTTGTTGTCCATCTCCAGCCTTGGAGTGCACCGTAGTGAAAAGCAGCGCCCTGGAGAACAGCTTGGGAAATCAATGGCCACAAGAGCCTGTAGCACGGGAACACGGAGCCAGGGAAACCAAAAAACTGAACACACAGTGAGGGAAAACTTCAGAAAAGTTATACTGCTGCTTCTCCCTCTTCCTCTCAAGCACCACTTCATGAGCTTATACCAGGGCTTCCTCTCCTGGGGAGCTCAGGCAATTCGCACCAATGGGGAACTGGATGGGGGAAAAATGGGTTTTGGATGGACCCCGCAAGAGGTGAGGAGAGAAATCACCAGAGTTTCTAATTTTATACTCTTTTTTCCCACATTTTGTGGGAGGACGTGGAGAGCAGCAATAAGCAAGGGGCACGATACAGTGATCAGAAAAGGAATCAAGGAGCAGCCAGACCCAGCTCAGGAACATGGGCTTTTTTTCCAGATGACTAATGGCACCAGCCCCCGTGCTTGCAGGGACTTGTATCCACGAGGGCTTTGGAACAAACACATTTCTGAGCAGGGAGCCTGGAAAGGGCATTGCCTAGGAGTTACCCTAATGTTATCTTCTAATATGCTTCCCAGTGACTTGGAAAAGCCCGTGATGGAGAGAGCAGCAGAGGGTCAAGACTGGAAAGACCAGCAGGATCCTCACTCTCCTCCAACTCCCCTGTTGTGGGGCAGGGAGGTTTTATCTCACCAGGATGGATCCTCCTTGGCTTGGCCCCTTCCCGAGCTGCCACCTCACTGCCCGCTGTGCAATGGCACTGAGAGCAGCTCGAAGCTGCTGCCTTACATTGCACTGCGAGTCCAATCTCTACCTCTTCTCCCTGGCAGGTCCCAGCCAGGCTGAATTGCTCCTTCCAGCAAGGTTTCCACTTCCCAGGGGAACTTCTCCAGCATGGGACATCTTAATGGAGACACAGAGCATCTCCACACACTGCAGATATAAACCCCTCTCTTTCAGGTTTCTCACAGCAGAAGGTTTTAAGTGACATTATTTTCCTCACGTAGCAGCGCCCAAGAACAGTCCTGAGGCTCAACATGAACTTTTCATGCACAGGGCAGGGATGAGTCCCTCGCAGCCCTATGGGGAAGGCCCCCACGGAGGCTTTCCCGCATGGAGCTCCGTGCCGCAGCCCTGCAGCCTCCTGGAAACAGCAGCATCAGGTTTCCAGTTGTGGAGGGGCTGACATGAAGACGAGCTCCTGTTTTCCCAGCCTGTCCCGGTGCTGTGGATCACACGGGGTGCTGGCATTCCCCGCTCCGACAGCCTCCTGCGGCTCCTGCCCCTCGCCGCAAGATATTTACTCTGCAGAATCATAACTTATCAGGCCCTACATCTTGCACCGATGAAACACAATCTCCCTCGGTCTTTTACAAACGCTCAGTTGTTGCCTAAGCCAGGCAATAACCTGGACCAACAAACAAACAAACTGTTACTATTTACCGAGAAAAAGTTGAAAAAATAGTCAAGCAGGTCTGCACTTGTTAAAATCAACACTGCCCGGCGCAGCTCTTGCCATGGCAAGCCGCAGCGGTCTGGGCTTTGTGCCCTTAAAGACAATTAATTTACCATCTTCGCTACAACTGTCTTCAGCAATGACTATCTTCCTTTTCACATCTTTATTAATCATTTAATTCTTAATGCATCTCAAGCGCTGTTGGCTTGAAAGACACAGCTAAATGTCTTCTGCTTGCTTTAGATGGGACAAAAGCCTACCTACCGTCTCCCAAAAATCTGTCCAAAAAAATGTTTCTTTTTCCCTGGTGATGGCTTGTCTACCATCACAACCATGAAATCAATGCTTTTTTGCTGGAGGATCATATTCTTTTGACAATAACATTTTCACAATTTATAAATTTCCAGTAAAAAATGAGGCAAAATAAAAATAAAAAAAAAAGATTTAGACAAAACCAAGCATCAGAAATGTCACCACCTGCTGAAAACTTGCACTTAACTCCAAATCTGAAAGTTACTTGGTTTCTAGAGAGCAGAAAAAGTCCCTGAAAAGGAACATTGAGGGCAATGAGTGATCAGCTACACAAAATGCCAAAAAAAAAGTGAAGCTCGGGTACAACATCGTGCTGAGATCAGAGACCGAGCGACTGTGATGCCAGGAAAGACATTTTAAACCAAAGGGAACATCTTTCTCTGTGGATTTCCGTAGAGCTTTGTTAACTCTAAAACCCTAAACTGTCTAAAAGAACACATTGTGTCTCTTTGAACTATATCTCTTAAAAAGGTGCTGCTGCTGGAAGTCATTACTTTAAAATTTATAGCGTACCCACATTTTGCAAATAGGGATTTTTAATCAGAGTGTCATTAGAGTGTTTAAAGCCGGGCTCTGCTGCAGATAAGAGAGCTAAGTGAAGATGGGGACATGACGGCAGCTTCCAAAGGGCTGGAGGACGCGAGAAGGGGACGNGTAGAGCTTGGTTAACTCTAAAATCCTAAACTGTCTAAAAGAACACATTGTATCTCTCTCAACTATATCTCTTAAAAAGGCGCTGCTGCTGGAAGTCATTACTATAAAATTTAGAGCATACCCACATTTTGCAAATATGGATTTTTAATCAGTTTAGAGTGTTTAAAGCCGGGGCTTTTCTGCAGATAAAAGAGCTAAGTGAAGATGGGGACATGACGGCAGCTTCCAAAGGGCTGGAGGACGCGAGAAGGGGACGACTCTGCATTTCCCATGCCACACAACTGGGGACACCGCATGGCATCACCCAGCAGCAAGTTTATAACACATAAAAGGACATATATATGTTTTGCTACGTGCCTATGGGGATTCCCTCAGGAATCAGGATACTGTGGATCCCAAATCCATATATTGAGATTAAAGAAGAGCTCAACAGGAAAGTGCACAAGCGTCTGCTCAACATGAAACTGTGGAGATACCTCCTGACTTAGCAGCTCTGCTGAAAGATGGATACGAAGGGAAAACTCAGGGCATCCTCATCCTCATCTTCCAAGCTCTCCTGAGCAAGCACGGAGCCGGAGCCCGTTCTCCCATGCAAGGGATGATCGAAACAGCAGATTCGGGGGTCTCTTTAGCAGGAGGCGAGCGCCCGCGCTGCACGAAGACGGCACCGACCGCATCGGTTCACCTCTAAGAGAGACCATTTGGGTGATGTTCATCCCAATCCATGAGGAAAACGCCTGTGGCAGCTCGTGTCCCACCAACACTCGTTGGAGGTGACGGCCGCCTGAGGAGCCTGCGCTCCCCAGGGTCCCAAATGGGTTCCTGGGGGGTCCCAACCGCCATCCCAGGGGTCCCAACCGCCCCGGGTGCCCCCTCGCCGCTCCCTCGCGCCCCTTTTCCCCACGGGTCCCCCCACGGCGCTCCCCGGCCGGGCGCACCTTGAGCACGCGGATCTCCCTCAGGGCGATCTTGCGGATCACCGGGTCCTCCTCGGACTCCAGGAACTTCTTGATGGCCACGATCTGGCCCGTGTCCTTGTTGCGGCACTTGAAGACGACGCCGTAGGAGCCCTCGCCCACCTTGCCCAGCTTCTCGTAGCGCTCCATGGCGCCGCTCCCCCGTCCTCGCCTCAGGGCGCCGCGGCGCCCCCGCCGCCCCGCGCCATTTCCCGCCCCGCGCGGCCCCGCCTCGCCCCGCTCCTGGCGCGGCGCCATCTTCTCCGCCCGCCCGTGCCCGTGCCCGGGCGTCGCGCCCCGTCTCCAGGGTTTCCGCGGCCGTTGTCCCTCCCTGGCACCGGCTCCATTTCTCCTCAGGGCCGGGAGGAGGAGGGGAGATGGGAAGTTCGGGGGACATTCCTGCTCCGGGTTTGTTTTGGAGCCTGGGAGATGCCGGGTGCCTCGCGCCTGTTTCTTGCCCTCTGTAGCGGAGGCACCGCAGGTGTCAGCGTCCCCCAGGGGTTTAATCCTTTCCATGAGCATTTCCAGCTCATAAAATGGTATTCCCTCGCACCTTGGTGGAGATGGTCTCCTGAGGTGGTGACCACAGCAGAAGATGTGGAGAAGCGCAGCTCTGTGGACACCCCACGGCGCCGTGAGGTAGGGGCCCCCATACCCCCATGTCCACCATGTCCCCGGTCCTGTTTTAAGGCATTTTGTTTTAGATGTCGCACACACTATTTTTTTGGGTTCCTCCTACACTACGCTTTAGGGGCACCCTTGACCCTTCTAGTTTGATGGCTAATGAAAATAAAATTGGCAGAGCTGTCCTGCTGCAGGGGTTTCCTTGGATCAATCAGGCCAGCCCGTGACGGGAAGGTGAGTACAAACTGCTGCAGATTCCACTCAGGATTCGCGTGCCAAGTGCTCCCGCTTGGGATCTCCCATTACAGCAACCGTCCTTGAGATCCCACTGGCCTCCCTGCTACCCAGCAAACACCCAGGGCACGTGGTAGGCAGCCCCAAAATACCTGTTTTTTGAGGCAGACAGCTCAGAAGCGGTTACCTCAGAAGGGTAATACCAAGCTGGAGTCAGCCTAAGGCTGCCACAGCCATTGAATTTCCCACCTCAGCGCCATCCCCAGACCCCCATCCCTCTCATCTACCCACTGCTCATCCTGTGGTTCCCAGATGATCTGTAGCTTTGATGTCTGCTGCCATAAGGTGACCCTAGGATCAGTTCACGTCCTTCAAGCTACACCTAATAAAGCATCGTTCCCAGCAAGGCTAGAACACCATCCGAGTATCAAATAAAGCGTAGTTTATTTGGCATAGACCGAAACGAACCGCAACAGAAACTGAAGAAGAACAGAGCCTGGTTGCACAAACCCGTGCGAGCGCAGTTAAGAATCTCAGTTACAATCTAAAGTTGAAGCAAGGTAAAAAGAACATGGTAGAAACTCTCCCAGTCTTTATTTCCTCCCCACCCGAGGCATCGTGGCTCGCTGATGCCTTGTACCTCTCCTCTTTTAATCAGATGTCAACACAAGTACAGTTGTATTTCTCAGCTGCAATGGATTTGGTTAGGAAATCAAAACCAACCAATCTACAGGCTTCTTCTCAAATACTGTTCAAGCTTCCAAGAACTCAGGGAGCCTCTTTTAAGGCTTTCAAGCTGAATATATGAACTCTGTGTATCAAACCACTAATACTTTGAGATCTGTCAAAAGAGTAAGGAGAGGGCACACAAGTCTTGGCTTTATTACATTCCAAAATTGCGCTCTACGCTTTTCTCAATGCTGGCCGAAATGTTACAGAAACGTACAAAGATACAGACAATATCAAACTAACTGGAGCAGCCTGAGAGATGCAAAACGGATGAGTTGGAGTCACCCACCGAGGCCGGCCGAGCTACAGAACATGCACGTCAGCGGAGCCACACTGCTGCGGGAGGAACGGGAACTTTTACACTAGGAAACAGGATACTTGCAGAGGATGCCAGAAACCCCCTCAGTTTCCCAAGCCAGACTGGACACAGCATTTCAGAACATACCACTAGAAATGTTTTCATAGCCAAAACCCAGCAGGTTTGATTAAATGAGGACTTTCCTAGATTCATCTGTACAATTCAGCAAATCTCCAGTCATTCATGTCATCCAAAGAAAAATACTGATTTGTTCCATGACAGTGTAATGACCTAAGAGTTATTTACTCCAGTTATTCCCTATAAATACTCCTGTTTTATTTACAGATTTCTCTAGTCTTTTAGGCATCGTGTTGTCAAAGATGAAGCCAAAATTCTGCAGTGAATGAGGTAAATTATGTGAAAATGTGTGCTCTACAACGTCAACATCTGGGCTTTACTCCTGCCTTCTCCTCTAGTTTGAATTCATGGTGGTCTCGGTGCCATTTTCGGGTTAGTCACCAGTCACTGCTGCCTATAACAGAAGTAGTTTCAGTACTAGAGAAGTTACTTGCCATTAGTACTAACTTTGAGTGAAGCCACCTATTCTAGCCAGAACTACGGGGAATAAAAAATTCTGATAACAGCACCTGTGAAAATATTCCCATGGTATGGAAAGTTAGATCAAGAAATCTTCAGAATTGTTCTTTATCAAACACACAGCTGAAAAAAATGTATGCAAACACCTTTTCTGATAGCCTCACTCACTATAAAGGATGGAGTCAAACTAAATGGCCCCAGACTTTTGCTATCCAGTTATGGAACAACTTGAGAATAACCTCCAGAGAGAGGTCAGGTTTAGAAGTAAAATAATGGACTTCATGCTACAACAGACTCCTTTCCCTCAATTTCTTTAAAAAATAAAACTTCAATGTCTATAAAATACAAATTCGTCTCCAATTACAACTGACCAGTTCAAATATTTCCAGTACATTGTGGACTGGTTTAAGTTCTGTTTGTACACTTATTAAATCTCAACACAGTTTCAGAACTGAAAAGATTGACTTGATCTAAATACTAAATCAACAAGCCAGAATTCGTTTTGAATGACAGTGCTAAGTGGACAAAATGCTAAACTTGTTTTCCTCTCAGACCTTCAGCACGACAGAAAACTCCAGCTGTACCTAGCAACAAAAAGACATTACTGATTCATCGTGTGCGCTGAGTTAATTCCAGCAATGTTAAATTATGAATCAAGTAGTTTGATGCCCAAGCAGGCAACCCAGCACCCCATTCTCCACATTGCGAGTTCAGATATTCTGCCGACTGTGTCGGCAGAGCCTCGAGTCAGAGCAAGCCCCTCTAAAGCACTTACCTTTATTGCTTTATTAAAATGACCTGTGAAGCTTCTAACCTGTTTTTCTTGCGGTAGCAGGTCACAGAAAGTGAACTGGATAGCAGTCTAGGAGGACTGCATCTAAAAACCCCTCATTCAGATGTTAATGACCTGCTACTGTATCTGCCTACGGACTGTGTTTACTTGCATCAAAGCATGCAGGTTAGTGTGAGGTAGTAAGCCATACCCTATCCTGTAATCAGACTATTCATATTTAATGGTACCTCAAGAATTTTAATTAATGAGGAAGATAAAAAAAACACCAATGTGACTCTTTAATGGAGAAATAAAAGAGGAAGAAAAATGCAGGTGACAAACTGAAAAATAGGGAAAGGAAAGAAGTGATCTGAAGCTTTATTATAGAATACTAATTCTTATCATATTTATTTATACTACACAGTTGGGGAAATAACTATCCACAAATGACAGTCTGATGGACAAGACCTGGATAATTGCACAAGCAAAAAGCTGGAGAGCTCAGTTATCCTACAGGTTCCCCTCTGAAGTAGTATAAATAAACTATACGTCATGGGCAGTTGGATACATGATACTTTCATTCATTAAGGATGACCAGGTACAATCCGCCGATATTTCCATTTCATGTCACAAGGCTTATCCCTAATTTATGAAAATAAAGCATATATATTTTGTACATTTATATATATATATAAATATATATATATAAAATACACACTGCCGGTCAACTTACCACGCATGCAGACACACACACACCTATATTGTACACACTCATCCAGTAGCAACATGGTTGATATCAATATTATATTTTGTGTACACACACCCTACATCTAGTAAATAAGAAAATCCCTTTTATGGCAATTCTGCAGGCAAAAATCAATACAAAATACTTTGTTGTACAAAACTGCATTTTTACAAGATCACCCAACATTGTAGCATACCCCTCGAGAATGCACTATGTCTCTACAAGAAAAAAGAATAATCAAATCTTTATACAATTGTAAAAAAAAAAAAAAAAAAAAAAAAAAGAGTATGGTGCTCTGCAACCTTCCTTTGCTAAAAGTTAGATACATTACACCATCCTAGCAGCAGATTAATAAATAAGGATTAAATAGTCTATCATACAAAGCCATACTGAATGGCAGATTTAAAAACAAAAAGCTTTGCAGATACTTTCACTTCCTACACAAATCATTTTTATTAAGAATAAGACTCAGTATAAAACAGGGAAACAGCCAGCACTCTATCTATATCTACAGAATACAGGAAAAATCCAAGGAAAGTAAAATATTCAACAGTTTATGGCACCTTTACGGCATAATGTTATTTTAAAGGCTCTGTTTCCCTATGACTAATGAGTAAAGGACTATTTATCTCATAGCTTTTATTAAGCAAACTTGATATAACCAACCACACAGTGGCAAGAGACAGAACCAGCTGTTCCCAGCTGCAAAAATGGATTGATTTCTACCCTAAAACAAGATCCTTTAGGTGTCAAGAAAAGAACAAGTCACAGTCCAGCTTGCACAGAGTTTTATAAGGTTGGTTCTTCCCTGCTGCGGTGAGTCCGTGCTGCTCTGTGTCGGGCTGCTGTTGCTCAGTAACTGTTCTCGTGGCCAGCCAGGATGTAGAGGTTGCTGTGGGCTGTGGGGTTGTCGGTCGGCCGGCTCTCCAGCACTACCACCCTGCAAGCAAAGCACAAACAGACGAAACCCAGAGTGGCAGGGGCGAAATAAGAAGCGTGTGGCTTAACTGCTAGCACCAAGGAAGAACTAACTTGTCCTTCATAAGCGTATAAAGACGGGAGAGATACAGGTTCTCCTAAATATCTTGGGAATTGTATTCTTTAAATCACTTTCCTCGTTTTCCACTGTAGGCAGCAACACTTCTGATAAAAATACTCAAACATCCTTTACAAGGAATGGAGAACTGGAAGGGCGCTCCTCTGCCAGAATCCTCAGAATCTCACATGGATCTTCCACATCGCGTCTCTCTCCTCACTGCTTCCCTCCCTGATCTTCACCTCTACAACTCCATAATTCTTGAGGGATCCAAGTCGAAAAGGTGAAAAGTGAAAGGCATTTGGCACCCAGCTTAAGAATCTGCCAAAGGTGCCTGCCATCTCCCTGCAGATCTTCTACGCGCTGGGGTTTTGTTCCCAGTTCCGTCTCTGCAGTGGGAGGTTGCAGGGCCCTTGGATTTTGGACTTGGGAGAAATCACTAATGAACTTTTTGACGACTGCAGGCAGGAAGCAGTGTCACTGCCCCTTCAGGACTGCCTATAGGCGGATTGGCAACAGTCTGGAACAGAATTCCAGCTTGGAGGTGGAAAGGTTGGCTTAGAGAATATAAAAGGTTTCTGTTTTTTCAAGGTAATTACCTATCTGATCCCAGTAAGCGGAAAACCCTGGTCTCATCTGATATCTCCTGGGTAACCTGTAGAAAAATTGAGATGTTAGGATCCATTTCAGTGGTAAAAATGAGACACAAAGGTCTGAGTTGGAAGGAAAAATAACCCTGATCGCGTCTTTTAAAAAAGTCTGATATAATTCAGTGCAAATTACAGGACTGAATCAGATAAATCAACATTAAATAAATAAATAAATAAAAACGAAACCTGGAAAGACTGGGAGACAACTTACTTCGTCTGACTTAAAGCTCTTGCCCTGCATGCCGTGCTTCCAGAAGGCCAGCACGCTGTCCTGAAGGCACACTGCAGAGGAAGCACAGAGCAGCCGTGAGCGCACGCGGCCCAGCCAGGGAGAGCAGGGTTTGCTCTGCACCAGCGGGAAGCACGGAGAGAAAATGCATGGGGAGGCTTGGGCTCCTAGGGGAAGACCCAAGCTCTGAAATCACCATTAAAAAATAATATAAAAAAGGATTAAAATTACTATTTGGATCAGAGAGATGCTTTTTGCAGCTCAGTTCAAAGCACACCACTCGGACCCTCCCTGTTTGCCAGGGCAAGACAAGCATCTCGGGTTTTTCCTGTACTCCTTTACACATTTGTTCTCCAGATCTTCATGCATTCTGCCAGGCAAAACTGAACAGGTCACTGGAAATTACAGATCCTTTTAATTACATTTACTTCAAAATAGACATGAGTGTGAGAAACGGGAGGAGTCTTCCATTCGGGGCCAAAGACAGAACACAGAGAGCTGACAGCTCTGAATGATTTAATTACCAGACTGCTTAAAATAATGAAGATTTTGGTATCCTCTTAGCAGTGTTACAGAAACGCATTTTGTACATTAACTATTTTCTGAGTTTTTTTGTTATTCTTCACAGTCACACTTTCTATCTGCTCAATATTAGTTATGCCCTAAATGCACAAAACAAAGGCAGCTAACACAAGCCCAGTATGTGTCACAACTGTTTTTTCTCTACATTTACATTTACATATTTACCTGTCACTCCTCACTCCACCCTGCAATCAGTCAACAGAGAGATCTTTAATACTCTGAATTCCCAAGAGCCCACTTGGGAATATAAAGCCCCGCTCACGTTATTCCAGGTAAGCTGGTAAGTGCAAGACTGGAATAAAAGAAACTTCTGTTTGTGAATTCCTTCGGAGTTCATGAAAAAAAGGTAATGGCAGAATCATGTTATGCAGGTGTCAGCGGGAGATACCGTAGTGCAGAAGTAAAGCAATAGGTAATGAGAACACAACAGAATTTAGAAACTGAAAATATCCTAACAATTCTTCCTTCAGCATGGTTCTGCCATAGCTAAATAGGGACTATGTATAGAGGAATGGGCCCTGTTTTAACAGTTGCTGTTAAAATATAGGTACAAAATACCTATGTGAGAATCTGCTGTTAAAGGGAAGATGCTTGAGGAGCCTCAAAGTGTGAACTGTGCAGATCTACTAAGAAAAAGGAGTTTGCTTGCTATTACTCAGTTTGGTTCCAGAAAGAAGTTCAGGCCTTGAAATACAGAACTCTTTAATGTATGTTATCCAGATGCATCTGATCCTTGTAGCTTTTTACAGCAGAAATGCTCGCTTGATAATTACAATGGAACTTCTAGCCTGGCTGCTGGGTTCTATTAAGAATTGCATTCAACCATATAACCCTTCCTATTATAAAATGGATGTGCTATCACCTTATATAAAAACTTGGTTTTTAGAAGACTGAAGTAAATGGATGTATTACTACCATAGAGATCTTTTTATCAAAAGATTGTGCTCAGTGCTACAGACATGAAATGGAAATGAAACAATCAACATGGAAATGAGATGGAACAATTAACATTTTTCAATCAAATCCTGATAAAACTTATTTTTAAGACAGAAATGACAGCAGCTGAAAACACGTGCAAATCACTCATACTGCCTGGCAACTCTCTTATTTTCTTAAGCATGTTCGTGGAGACAAGGATGGCTCACAGTATCCTGGAACAAGCTTTTTTTCCAGGTCAGGCCCCTAGAGCTTTACTAGACAGTTATTAAAAGTCTTTCAAAATTCATGATTTCAAGTTCCCAATTGTTGAGAACCAGTGCGGAACAAAATCACTTACCCACTGATTCGATGCAGAAATCAAAGCTCAGCTCAGATGCCAATTTCTTGCTTGACTTCAACTTCCCTTGTAAATTCACAATTTTCACAAATTCTCAAGAAAAACAGAAAATCAAGTATTAAAACCCATCCCTGAAGAGGATTACAGGTGGCTCTAAGTGTGAAATACTAACTTCAACTTTCAGGCACAAAAGAAAGCATCTTTCTTTCAAAGTAAAGACAGAAACCATCCTACAGATTTCTGTATGTTTTTAGACTTTATTGACAGCCTTCATAGACATAACAAATTTAGTTCCGAAAACCTATACAAATGCAATATAAAAGTTGAAATTCAAACAGGTTAAATCATTGCAAAGCTCCCATTGTGACAGTAAAATCTGAAGCAAATAATTTACAGCTGTTGTGCAAGGTGCAGTGTTAGCTAGTTAACATGCACGGCAGGGTAGGAAGTGCCCCATTTTCCAGATAGGTTTAAAAATTGTCCGATCTGATTTCTGATTTGAATATATTTGAATTTTCATCTCTAATGCTTCCTTACAGATTTCATTTTGAAAGGCACAGAAATAGGAGAAACAAGAATATATAGGCATGAAAAAGCGAAGTGGAATCACAAGAGTCAAAGGGAGAAGATCGCATAGCTGAACTGCACCTACTAGGAAACATTTCAATACAAATTGGTAAAGAAAAGGGAAAAGTACCTTAAGATAGAGATAATAAATGAACTGTGGCAAAACCAGTTCTGCCCAAGCTGCAGCTGAGCTGCCCAAGGGCCATGAGGTACTTACTGTCCAGGCAGACCAGGACGGTGTCTCTCTCCAGCTGGGTTACGTGGATGGCATCGAGCTGCTGATTGCCTGCGGAAAACCAAGAGGAATTAGGTGACATCCCACCGGGCTGTCCCCTCCTGACAGCCTCTCCCCAGCTGCTGCAGTCTGCTCCGTGTTTCCAACTCTGCAGGATTTGGGATTCTTTCACGGAGGTAGCACCTCCGTGGGTGCTATGGGAGCAGGGCAGGGCCTATGGACAACCCTGTTGGCTCCAAGCCCGTACTTAACACCACAGGGATACTCCTTATCACTGTAAAATACATTTGAAGCTACTATTTAGCATAGCAAGTAGCCTTTCTCCATGAAAAGGTCCAATAATGAACACAAGGAATCATCATGGGAAGCAAAAACCCAGCCCTCTTTTCCCACAAAGTCATGTCCGGAAAGAAGATTGTGCCAATATTAAACTAGATTTGATATTTTTCAGTTTTAATCAAGTCCTCCATACAGCTGCTAAAAATCAGTATTTCAACATGAAAAAAAAAAAGTATCCATCAATGCCAGTAGAGAGAAGCATCTGGAAGATATCATATAGCTTTTGAATATGAAACAAAATCTTCTACTTATTAATAGTAACTAACGAAGGTGACAAGTCCCCACCGAGGGCTGGAGGACTGACCAGATGCGAGCCTGACTGACCAACGTGAGGCTCTAAACAGCAGAGAACAGGGCAGAGCACTGGGACTGGCCCTGGTAGAAGAAAACAGCATGTGACTACAAACGGGAAAAATCGGTCATTAGGGTCTGCATTACTATTTATGGAATTTTAATTAAGGCCACGTCTAAAAACGAAGTCTTTTGAGATAGTTTACACTGAAGCTGGCAGATGATCACAAAACAGCCTGGGATTGTGTCCAAGGTTCAGTGTTAGGAGCTGCAGAACGGCTGGTGGTGGAAGGGACCTCTGGGGTGGCTCAAGCAGGTCCCGTAGAGTAGGTCACCCAGGACCGTGTCCACTTGGGTTTGGAATGGAGATTCCATGACCTCCCTGGGCAACGTGAGCTGTAGTTCAGCCACTTTGACAGTGAAAATGGTTTTCCTCATGTTCACATGGAATTCGTTGTGTTTTATAGACTTTCGGTGAGAGATGACTACATTTTGCCTAGCGTAACAGGTTTCCAAGTGACCTCTGAGGGAAAGATTCAACAGCCACCAACCATTAAGGAGCTCCAAGGCCGAGCAGGGAGCCTTACCTGCACCGATCTCAGTAAACCACGAGGACGCCGAGTTCAGGTTGATTGTCTCGAACTGAACTACTTGATTTGGGTCAGTGCCCTTACTGATGGCTACGCAGACCATCGGGTACTCCTGCTCCGGTATCACTAGCATTTCAAACACGTTCAGAGGACTTGGCAAAGGAAAATCAAAGTGCTGGGGAGAAAAACAAACATTTTTTAGCATTTCTTTCTACCTTGGAACTAAGAAGTTTAAAACAACATATGCAAAAAAAAAAAAATACAAAAGGTTTTTACTGCTAAAGAGAATCCACTTTTGAGACAGGATGAGTTGAGAGGAACATTATGTTGTTCAGAGGGATATGACAGGAGCCCGTTATTGCTAGTCCTGGGCTTGATCCAACACTTCCTTTGACTTTATTCATTAGATTTTCTTAGCCAAAGTGTATCCAGCCAGCATTTAAATTGGCCAGAAGCCCACATATGGGACTATATTAGGAGGTACTTTCCACACAATTAATGTTGTAAACTTTAACTGTAAGTTTAAGTTGCAAACACAATTCAATATTGTAAACTAAAAATTCAATACTTACCTTTATTAACATGAATTTCTGCATCGGCTCATACCACTGTAGAAGAACAATTCCAGACTGTAGTGCTCCACACAGATACTTATGTCCTGTGTACGGATTTCTTACTATGTAGAACAAGCAAATAAACAAACCCTTTTTAACTCCAGAAAGTTCAAAGTTTCCATGAAGTAAAACTAAACAACGCAGCTACTTTTACAAATAGTTTAAGAAATGTTCACACTAATGATTGTGTTCTGGTGTAGTGTTCAAATATCGATTACTATTGTGCCACAATTCAAATAAACTAAATTCTTCACAAACCTCGGGCCAACAAGCATTTCTGCAATAAAAGCTGCAAAACCTCCTTCCTGGGGCTGCAGCCAAGGTGGGTGGAGGGGAGAATGAAAGGTCCAGGCTAAGCCTGACTTCAGGAATCCTTTGCAAATATAATACGTCCTGTCCACATGGGATATCCAAGACTGCAAACTAGGTATTTTGCACTCTGTTTAAGCATTTGTAAGAGTGCAAAAGCAAGGATAAAATTTCTCATGTCTGTTTTTCAAAGAAATTGCATTCTGTAGAAAACCCAAGCTTTTTTGATAGTCAGTGGCACCAAAGACAAATGTGTAACTTCACAATCTCTAGGACTTTTTTGCAGGCACTTAAAACTTGAATGAGGCTTCAGTCCTCCCCAGGCTGACATCATTTTTATGATGTCCAGCAACTTCTTTGTGGAAAAAACACTTTTCCAGTTGGCCTCACTAGAAGCTGGATCCAGGTCAAAGCCTGAGCCCGGCGAACAAGCCAGAAAAAGGTATTTTGTGCATGTGCAACAAGCCTGGGGTTCTGTGACCAGTGGCACATTTGCTGGCTGCCTGCATGCCCAGGACCTGGCTGGCTCTTGTCAGCGATCGCCAACATCAACTTATCCATGCAGAGCCCGTCTCATTCCCAGCGGGAACGCGCAAGGCGGCAGCTGCCCTCGACCCCGTTCCCCAGGGCTTCCTTTCAGCATCTTGCTCCAGGCAGCAACGTTTCTAGGCTAAAAGCTGATATGAAAAACATTCGTGCATCCTTCCCACTGATGCATAAAGACCCCTGCATTAACTGGAAGGAAAGCCATATTCTAATTAGGTGCAGCACTAAGGTATAAATTAATCATACGGTTTTCTGAACCGTACTGACTGTAACTGACTGTGCTGAGCTAAGTGTAGGTCAATTAAAAGGAAAATGAGTTTAAGACTTGTCATGTCCAACAACAAAAGCCAGGAAAAAGCCTTGAACTTGAAGGCCCACTCACCTATACAGCATTTGTGGCATCCTTTTGTATCAGGAATCTTTGTCGTTAAGGCAAACTTCCTGGAATAACAGTTAAAAAGGGCATCAGGCATTGGCTCTGAGGGACTTTCATACTATAACTCAACAGCATGTGAAAGTATTTAAGGAAATTTTCACATATTAGAAACTGCCTCTATATTACCTTGGTAATATTTTGTCAGGAAACCTATGAGTTTGAATATGAGCAGCTAATCCTGTTTTTTTGGCTTGTTCAAACAAAGCTATTAAGTTATGGGAGTAGAGCTGGAATGTTTTCCCTGCAAGACAGAAAAGCACAATTGATACCATGCACACATGCATACCAGAGACAGTACATTATAGAAAAATGTATGTAGAGAAAATTACCTTCTAGGAAAGTAGACCACATGCATCGGGTATTTTGAGTCCAATTATGAAGAAAAATAAAACAAGAGAACAACAATAATGCATACGGAGAAGACATGGCATTCAACTCAGAGTTCTTTTCAGAAACATTCAAGATGCTCTGAAAATCAGCATTACATACACAGTTTTAGAAGGCTGTAACTAAATGACAACCATTAATCATATCAGAACAGTCTCTGCCTATAGAACAAAGAAAACAGAATTACATAAAAAATGTATGTTTAAAGACACAGTCCTACAAGTAATTTGCATATCATCCATTAATCTCTTTCCTATGTGGAAACTCCTTATTTCAGGACAATTCAGATTTTTTTTTTTCCAAGAGTCAATCTGATGAACTAGTAGTATCTCATAGCTACCTCATTCCCTTTTACCTTGATATGTTTTTGGTTTAAATTGGATTTATTTTCTGAAGCTGATTCATATCAAAGATGCCATAAGGCACTGCAGACAATTGCATCTCCCACTTGTAACAGTTCAGCTATAAAATTGTAGTCTTATACATGAAAATCATTGGAATCAAAGCACTCTAGGGGCTCAACTGCCTCCAGAAACACAAGGAACAATGCACAACTCTTTCGTTCAGTACAAACTGATCTAGTTTATACCCAAGGAAAAATACACTGTACTGAATGGTGGCTTTAAAGGGTACTCACTATTTTATTACTTTTTTCTTTCATTTATACGTACCTGACAATGACATTAAGGTGTTATTGATAACGTACAACCAGGTGCACTTTCGGGGGAACAACTGAAGAAAAAAAATATTTCCATTAATAAAAACATTCGGGAATGACTAGCCCTGGTTTTCTCTTCCTGCTCCATCTCTGTCGCCAATGCCACAGCGACTGACAGTGGAGAAAGTCCCAGCTGCAACTATATTCCTCACTTCAAACAATATCTGAAGTTTGAACATTTTAGAGGTTAAACAGAGAAGGAATGAAAACTAAGATAGAAAAAAGGGGCTAGGTAAAGGTCCAAGGGAGTGAATTACAGTGAGGAAAGTGAGTTTTTAAATCAGCAGGACAGAGCTGAAGTGGGACAAATTGCACTACTAGATATCACATATAGAAAGGTAGAGCTTGCCAGCAAAAAAGCCAGCAAAAAGAGGGCAATATTTCAGCAGCTTACTTAAACCCCAAGCAGTTTGGTGGAGGCAGTAAGCGGAGGCACAGGCAGCACTTTCTGAGCCACAGAAAATCCTGTATTTTGTGGGACTTAACCTGCATGCTGTTTGTTATCATACTGCTATATAAAGAGAGCTCCTGTAAGACACTGGGACATATTTTTTTGTTTCAGGAGAGGGAGAAGCTACGCAAGAGGAATCTAGACTAGACTTGAAAAGATTTTCAAGGTGAGAAGAACCTCTTGACAATCTGGGGGGCAATTTGGATAGAAGTGACTGCACAATTACACCATTCAGGAGTCTCAACAGAGCAAGGAATATGGACAGCAAAATAAGTACATGGATATCACAAAAAAATGAAGATATTGAAGAATATTCATAGAAAAGAACTTCCTAGGAGAAGAATTTCTAATGAGAATGTTGTTTCTAGGAGTCATTTGTATCTAAAGGAGAATATTAAAAAAAAAGACAAGAGCAGATTCATTCAGAGAAGGAAGGTGTTGCAAAACACAGACAACATCCATCCAACCTAATGCCCATCTCCAATGGTCAGAATAGGTGAGAGTTTCGCAAAAGAAATACTGAGAACAAGAAAACCCCACCGCAAGATGGGTAAATATTTCTTTCCCCTCATGCATTAAATACCACAAACAAGCAAGAGGCAAATGGAAATGATGACACGATGCTCAGGATAACAAGGCAACCACAGGAGAAGCCTAAAGGAAGGAACACGAGACCAATTAAGATGCAAATAAAATTACAAACAGCAAAGTACATTTCATAAATGTGTTAACTGGAAAGACAACAGGAGGCTTGACGGGAAAGGAGATTCCTCTCGGCTACAGGATTAACCCAGTTAACAGCACCGTGATAAGAACTTGTGCGAGAAGCAATAAAGAATATGCTAAATTTTTCCATGAGATGCACTCATGGCAGCAGGTCCCAACAAAGTTAATTTTACAGAGCTTACAAACTGCCTCAAACCAAGCTCTCGGGAATGATTATTCCCAAGAACTGATGGAGGACACGCATGGAAGGCATGGACATGCCTCAAGAAAGGCAGACACAGGATCCACCCCGACCAAAAAGGGCTCGCGGAGCTCTGGAAATCTGTCAGACTGACTCTGCACATCCAGTAGAGAGAGCCCAGGAAGAAGAGAGCTTTTCATTAGCAAGGGATAACGACTAAGAGCGCGTGGTGGGGATTTGTGCAGAACAAGCAGTACGTGAAGATCTGAACCGCCCTCTCAACAGGACTGCTCTGCTGGGCGCACGGGAGAGACACACGTGTGAAAGATCTTGCCGTGACATTTCCATACATGAAATAAGAAAACATCGGGTTGATGAAATTATAGAAGGAAAACAGAGAACTATTTGGACATAAAAAATTAGCATCTGTCAATAGTTTGCCATTTAGGATGACAAAGAACAGCCTGTAGCCTTTTTTTTTTCCTGAGGTTCTATTCAGTGTTTTCACTGCAATTAAAAAAAAATGCAATAAAAGTATATGTATGAAACCAGCAGATGATATTAGCTCAGGAGAAACTGCAAGCACGTTGGAGGATGGGATCACAAATAAAAATTGGAGGAACAGTTTAAAAACAGTCAAGTAGTGGCATTTAGTGGTGAGAAATAAGTGTAGAGATACAAAGAGGGGGAAAGCGGCGGGCAGGAGCCCTGGGCTCCCCTGGGGCTCCTCCGGTCGAGGATGCTGTCCTGGACTGGACAGTGATGCAGGGTGTAATGCAGTAATTCTGCATTCAGTGCCACAGGTGGGACGCTAAGAACTGCTCTTTGCCCAGCACTGGCACATCTAACCTTAAAAAGGATGCGACAAAGGGCTGCAAGAGCCCGGAGAAGGACAGCCCCGAAGTGAAAGCATCGTTCCCCTGCTGTTAGTCACAGACCTGCCCTCTCTGTCACCTCTGGTTTCTGACTGTGACTGGTTGGAATCTGATGCTTGTTAGAGGCCTGAGCTGCCCTGGAAACCTATAGATCCACCTATAGATTCCCGTTACCGAATCTGCCAATACTTCCTCTGCAAGAACACGTAGCTGCTGCTGACCCTAAAGCAGCTCCCAGAGCAATTCTGGTTATGGGGCAGCCTAAAAATCCACATTAGAAAAGTGTTGACTGCAAATCTGCATTTGGAAGTATCACCTGTGCCAGCTAAATTAAACGGAGTAGAACTCGGGCCATCTAGTGGCCACAAAATGGACCCAGAAATAGGACGGGTTAAGGCTGTCTCCACCAAGATGTTTAACTGCAGAACTCCCTTGGATGCAATGTCATATAAGCAGCATCAAAAAATCATATAAATAGGGAGACTATTAATTTTATCACTTTCAGTGCTCACTTTATGTGACTCAGTTTATGCCACAAAGCTTAGCACACCCATCTAACCTTATATAAAACTTTCTTGCTTCATCATATTCCCAACTCTATTCTGCCTGTTCGACACAGCAGTAGTCACCTGTTCCATGGTGGCTTCATGAAGTTCATTCAAATTCAACGTGTAGATACCTTCTTCGGTTCCAAAGATAATGTACTGGTCTAAAAAAGTTAAGGAAATCACTTAATTCAAAAGCTCATTATGCTCTGGCAACAGGCAGGTTTAAAATAGAAATGAAAAACAACTTTACCTTTAGTATCTGGATGTATCCATGATGTTGCACAATTAATCTTCAAAGGGCAACCATCAAAGACTTTGGAAAAACATGCTCCCATCTGAAAGACACCAAAAGTGAATCCTGAAAGAAGTTTGCAGGAGGAAGTGTTCATCTCCTGGCACTTGGCCACCTAGCACCCCCCATCCCACTGCTGCTCCCTGCAGGTAGAGAAACTCTGAATGTTTTGCATCAAAGCACTTGAATCCTCCTCAAAAGCTACATCCTACCCCTTTCATAGACTTCATATGCAAAAATAAACACAAAGGCAGAGCAGAATGCCATGAACAGCAACAACACTAAGTGCTTATATAACAGCACATGAATGCAAAACAAGCAGAAACATTCAGGAAAATAAAACTTTCTCCCTTGGCTACTGCCCTTCTGCATTTTTCTTTATAAAAGAAAGTGCCATTGAAGAGCACAGCTCAAAGAGACAGTCAAGTCTCCATCTCTTCACATCCAGACTGAATAGTGAAAGGATGTTTTAAGAATAGATATTTTGTATTTTGTGTCCAGCACACAAGGAACTGGATGGAGAGTGATGAGCTGTGCTAGGCAGCAGTCGCCCCGGGCGAGCAGGCAGCTTGTTGAGCACAAGCTTCCTGTCACTAGAGACACGACAGGAGAAGAAACTTCCAATAATTCCTACTGCAAACGAGATCTCTTACCAGCACCTTCGGTGTTGGAGGTAAACCATTGATTGCAGGTTTCTGCGGGAAGAAAAAGAGCTTATAAAATACCCCCTGCACCCACACAGAACTGTACATTATGCTTCCATTTGTCTATATTTAGAAACTATATTTAGAAACTGGCGACACTGTGAGCCCCCATACTCACGGGGAAGTCTCGTCTCTCCTTTTTACGTGGCAGCTGAGGGATTTGTCCAGACCCTTCCACATTTTCTTCGATGAGTTTCAGCATGCCATCCCCGTTCCCTGAAATGAAGCCCATACACAGTTTTGAGCACCCCGACACAGCTGAATAAAATAAAATAAAATAAAATAAAATAAAATAAAATAAAATAAAATAAAATAAAATAAAATAAAATAACCCTGTTCTCTCTTCTCTATGGTGTTAGTGAGAGAACAGGGAGCTCCCAGCTTCCATATACACGTCTCACGTGGCTGAGCCATTCCAAGGACAGCTGGCCACTCTTCTGCATTTAAGCTATGCAACGATTTAAGGCTTCCCATTATTCCAACAGTCCCTAGGCCAAACAGGACTGAGGAAGGTCCTCCCTGATGCTCCTCCCTGCACATTCCTTATTTTTGCACTATTCCTGCCGGCAAGCAGGGATGGCAGCGACTGGCTGAGCGCCCTGGTTCTGGCACAGCCGTTTCCACTGTGGGTCACGGCTCTGACGGGAGCCAGCACACACTGGAAAGGAAAGCTGCACGTTATGAACAGCTAATACTAACTGCCTACTGATCCAAAAGTGATTTCCTTTTGGAAATGTAAAGCATTTACCCATGTCGCTGTATCTAGCTGTAAGCAATCCCGGGCTGCTGATGCTGCTGGTCATACCGATGGGGGAGGAATCGGGCTGAGGCCCGCAGACAGGAATGCTCTGTCTCCTATGGGCTGGCGGGGCTCTGCTTTGCGAGTCAGGAAAATGCTTTATTGTCTGAGACTTCTCATCATCTGGCAGGTTTTCCTCGGGGTAACTGTTCATTCTTGGCTGCAGCAAACAAAAGAGATGGAGATTAACTTGGAAATGGCATCTGGAGGCATAAACTTGAGACAGATTTTGATTAAAGTCAGGCTGCTCCTACAGAAAGGATAAAGCAAGTGAGCAGCACTGGAACGAAAGCATCTGACAGCACGATAACCGGGGAGGCCTTCCTCCTCCGATGATAAAATCCCAGGAGCAGAGGCATTGCTGAGTGAGAGGTGCTCCCTGCAGCACGCTCGCTTCGAAGGAAAATACCTAGAAGTCACTTCATCAAGGACAGCACAAAGGCCACCAACTCCCAGAGGTCAAGAGACTGCGCAGGACGCAAGTCAGCGTGAAATATGAGGCTGCACGAAGCCTGCTGGCAATAACAGATTGTGCAGCCTGAGGGCATCAGACAGAAGCTCTGCTGGGGTCTCCTGGGCCTGGGCTCTGCAAACCCCCCTGCACCTACCTTGGGAGGCAGCGGCGGCGGCCCGGCTCGCTTCAGCGTGGACCTGCAACGAAAAGGGGCAGCCCTTGTCTCTGGGACACCGACAACACGGCCAGAACTGCTCGAGAGCAAAGGCTGGAAACGGGACGAGCCGGACGCACAGCAAAGACAGAGCACAGCTGGGCACGGCAGGGTTAAACTAGAAGCTTAAGAGGGGAAAAAGGCACATTAATAGTTGTTAGAAAGTGCTTTTCGATGAACTGTCGTTTGTTCATAAACAGAGATGTTAGAGAGCGTTTGTGGTGAAGGATATTGGGAGTTAGGAAACAGGTAAGCACTAAAGGACTCTGAAAGCGGCCCCCTTCCACGGCTTGTTTTTTTGTACTTGTTTTTTTCTAGAAAATTCCTCTTGATTGTGAAAATGCCGCATTTCTGGCTCAGCCAGCAGAGCGTGTCACACAGCAACGGCCTCCCAGAATTTGTCTAAGTGGCAAAATGAGTGTCCGGGAGCTCGTGCAAGCGGCCAGGCACCCCGTGCAGCTCCTGCTCCAGGGGAGCAGCAGAGCAGAGGGGTGCATGGCTCTGTGGCTCGCCTGGCACGTGTCCCGCCAGGAATTTGGGATTTTCCTCGGCACCAAACCTGCTTTAAAGCTCTAAGCACATCCCTGTGCAGCCAGCTACAGCCCAAGGACAAGTGCTGCAGCGCACAGGGTCTCCCGAGGAGCAGGAGGAGAGAAGCGAGGCCGTTAAGGCAGCACGAGGCGCCGTGGGGTCAGGGGAGCCGCAGAGGTGCCGGGGCCCCCGCGGCAACGCGGCCGCGCGGGTGACGCTCACTCACTCTTCAGCATCTTCACTGCCGTCGGCAAATCTCGCGAGGAGGCCCCTAGGTGAAACGGTTACAGAGATCAGAGCTCTAAGGCCAACATGTGCCAGCAAAGCCACCCGTGCTGTGACCTGGCTTCGCGGCAAGCACCTCCCAGGGCTTCCCAAACTCTGCACTGCCCCCTCAGCCACCGCTGGAGCCTTTTGCACCAAGGGATCGCTGCTCCCCGCAAGCCTCTTTGGAGCTTCCTTCCACACAAGTATCACACACTCAACTCTCCCTCTTTCGACCCGGTATTTTTCAATATTGTTGAATTCAACTGAGTACAGTGTGTGTGTATACAATCAAACAGAAAGGAAAACAGAGGGGGCCAGTGGGGCACAAACGGCGAAGCGACTGCATGAAGGAAAGGCAGGGGGAAGCTTCCCCCTTTTAGGGTTCCAGCCTGGAGGCTGAGTGTTTCCCACGACCGCAGGAGCTCTGGTTTCAAGGGCCCCACAACATCCCACGCCAGGCGCAGCCCCCAGCCCTGCGCCCAGCGAGGAGGCACCGCAGCCGCAGCGCATGGAAGCAAACACGCGGCCTAAGGATGTGATGGGATCCGTCCTGGAGCCCCTGAAACCTCCCTGAGAGTTCTGCCTTGGGAAGGAAAGCGGCAGACGGTTGTCAGCAGCAATCAGTTAAAAAAATATATATATACACAAACACCCAGCAACAAAAAACACCTCCATAATGCAAAAAATATACATAAAGCAGTCATTTAACATGATACAACAATAATGAGAGGAAAAGGCAGTGAATGAGTTGGATCTTCAGGTGCAGTTTCCCATGTTTCCCTTTCTGGCAAGGCAATTCCTGCCCCACTTGCATCCCTGGGCAGCCCCGTGCACAGCCCTTCCCTGCATCCTAGCATTGCCCATGCTCCCTCGCAGACGGGCTCCGCATTCCCTGTTCATCTTTCCAAACTGGAATGCTCTCCAAGCAAGCAGCACACGGATTCCGCACCCAGAAACCTCATGGCTGTGCCCATTTCAACGGNAATGCAAAATATATACATAAAGCAGTCATTTAACATGATGCAACAATGATGAGGGGAAAAAAGAAGTGACTGAGTTGGATCTTCAGGTGCAGTTTCCCGTGATCCCCTTTCCGGTAAGGCGATTCCTGCCCCACGTGCATCCCCGGCACAGCCACCCTCCTTGTGCACAGCCCTTCCCTGCACCCTGGCACTGCCCATGCTCCCTCGCAGATGGGCTCTGCATTCCCTGTTCATCTTTCCAAACTGGAATGCTCTCCAAGCAAGCAGCACACGGATTCCGCACCCAGAAACCTCATGGCTGTGCCCATTTCAACGGGAAAAATTGCTGCCTAAATGTGTGTCCATCTGCCAGCTCGCAGCCCTAGCACCATTTACCAAGCCCACATCCACTCTGTTTCCTACCATGTTGTACTGCCTTAATAATGCCGCAGCTGCAGCAAATTAATAAGTCACTTTGCAGGGCAGGAAACAAGAGCTGGGAACCCAGAGAAAGGTGCAGATCAGAGCGTGGTTTCCTGCCTGCGCCCCAAGCCCGTGCGCTGCAGCACCGCAGCACCCATGTGCAACGCCTGGGGCCACGCGAGCCACGAGGACGAGGAGCTGCTGCGGCTCCTCGAGAGGCCAAAGCAGCACCTAGGAACCAGCCCTGAACTTCTGCTGGGACAAGAGAGAAAACCAAAAACGAGATGGGACCCGGCGAGGTTTGCGCACTAGCAGTGTGTGACCTGGCCAGCTTTGCAGGGGGCTGCGGTGTCAGCTGGCAGCTTATGCAAGACTCTATCTGCAAAAGAGCCAAAGAAATCTCGTGTCTGACACACAGCCCCCAGTAAAGATGGGCAGCAGGCTCTCCAGCTTAGCAATTCTTTCAACTCACACACCTCCCTTCCCCTCACATGTGCATCGCTCCGCAGTGCTGACCTTCCCCGCTCTCCACTGCAGGTTCAAAGATCACCTTTTCAAGGCAGAATCCAAGCGCTTGCAGCAAAAGGAAGCCACACACACACTAAATTCACTTCTAGCTTGGAGACACTGTACTCCTTTATTCCCAGCCTGCTTTTAGCCTGGGGAAAACTAGTTATAGCATTTTTTTTCCCCCAAATTTTGGAAACCGAAACCCTGGGAAGCTGCATTAAGGATGACCCTGCTCTGAGCACACAAATACAGGGATGCAGCCGCACCGAGCTCGGTCCCACTGAACCTCCAGCCCTGGTTCCTCCCCTCATCCTTGTGGAGCAGGCACTGGGTGCCCAGATACGAGGGTCAGGGCTCGTGCTTGGATTTTCCACCAGAATGTAAGTTTGTGCTTCAGTTTGCATTTTCATATTAAGTCACAGAAATTAAAGATGCTTTTAAACTCTTTCCTTACCTACTGCTTCCACCATCAACAAAAGGATTCCAATGTGAAGCAAAGTCAGCGCCGGCCGCTACGCCCTGAAGATGCAGAAATTTCCATTCAATTTTTTTTTTAATTTTTCTAGCAAACTGGAATTTCTAGCAAACGGAGATTAACCAGAGCACCCGAGGATGCCTGGGAGATTCCCAGGCCCTGCAGAATGACCCATAATCAGTAAAATAAAATTCCAAAGTGAAGCAGTGTTTTATAACCTAATTACAAAACAATTATTAAAAATGAATCTTTGACTCCTTAGGCTCAGACTTGCCCTCAGGGCACTTCCAAGAGGCTCCTCCAACAGGAGGCCACGTTGCAGCCGCCTCCAAACTCACACGGGACCGTCCACAGTGGCCGGGAGCTTCCCTGCCTTCACACGGGATCCTCATGGGAGCTCCCTGGCACCAGCACGTCTGAACCCGAGCAGACAAGAGGACAGACAAGAGGAACTCGTGTTCCCCGGTTGGACTGTGGCTTCGAAAAGCAGGAATGGGATTTTCCTGCAGTGCTGAGCACCAGTGTCTCCAAATTAATACTAATGGCAGCTGTGGCTGTTCTCAACACTTATTAATAAATGGAGCTCTTGTGCATACAGACCCACACCAGCCCAGAGGACCATCAGTTGGCTGATCTGAAGCAAACGGAGGGGATCTGGCACAAGCAGCAGCAGCTCCGCACTGGAGCTGGCCGCGTTCCCGCAGGGAGGAGCAGAAAGGGCTGCTGCTGGGGAGAGCAGGGCTCAAACGCAGCGCGGCCGCTTCGCGCCATCTAATTAATTGCTGCATGTCATTTTTTTCATCAGAGCAAGACTCTGCACAGAGGGCAATTCATTTTCCTAAAAATGTGGTGATTGTCTGGGGGCCAGAGCAGTCTCCTCGTGACTCTGTCGCTCAGATACATATTACTTAGAGCTGAGCCGCAAAAGAATGAAGATGCTGTGATTTTAATAACTGAGGGAAAAAAACAAATTGGATCTTACCATCTCATCTCGAGCTTCTGTTTCTTTCCGGAGAGGAGGCTCGAACTGCAGCTTATCAACTGCAAAACATTATGTTTTCAACTTTAATACACACTAATGCCTTTTTAATGCTTAATACATCAGTGAAAAACATGTTGTAACAATCAGAGTGATATATGCAGTTTTAATCTGTCTATAAAATATGACTCTCACTTGAAATATCACCATTTTTCATGAAGTCTTGCCTGAATGATTAAATTTGCAAATGTGAAACTCACAAGAAGGAAACTGAGAAAGGAAATACAAAGTCATACAATGAAAGCAGAATAAAATGTGACCGTGTAACCACCCGTTACTTTTAATGCATGTGAAATTTCTTTTTTTTCTCTAAAAAAAAAAACCAGTAAGCTTCTTAAGAGTGCCAAGTATGTGACTCTGAGAAGCAGACAGTATTAAAATTGTAATGTCCAAACCTGGAAAAAGGCAGTTTCTACCCTCAGAAATTCATCTTACCTCCAACAGAGTAAAAAATTAATACTGTTTTAAAGGAGGAAAAGAAAAACACTTAAAAATGCACTAAAACAACACAAGCTGTGGTGAGGACAGCTACTGTCATTACAAGGGAAGTGCCTCCTCAGGGTCAAGAAAAGGCTTAGCTAAGGAACTTGAAAGTGTGTAGCACAAACACAAAATTCTGGGCTTTTCCTGTGTTTTCTCATTACAGCAAATGAGCCAAGTTTCCCCTGCAAAAAGATGCCCTCTGAATTATCAGCCCACTCTGACTTTCTGATGTCGGCAGGCAATTTGTTTCAACTACAACTGTATGGTTTGCCATAAATCACAGCACTGAAAGCCTATACTGGTCATGCAAGGTTTCCACATAAACATTACTCTTCAGCAATGACTTGAAATGAAATAGTGGAAAAATATGCACGTTTTAATTTTGGTTTTGGAAAAAAATTACTGCAGATTTGTGTTTATGTGTTGTTTTTTTCAGGTTTTGTTTCTCAAGTATGCAGAAAGAGCAGAAGAGGCTTTCCAGGGCATATAATAAAAGAGCAAAACCAACATCCTTTATGGGTAAACGTAAGGCAACCCTGCAATATGGGCAAAACAGTTTAGGGACTTACAGTTTATCTCAGACGCTGTTCTTTCTGCCCGAACATTCCTGTTTGTAGAACGAATTGTGTGGCGAATAACGGAGTGCGGCTGGAAGAGTTGGGAACAGAGAAGCTTAGGGAGGTTACGTGGCTTTCACTGCATCTCAGTCAGTAATCAAATTAACAAACAGAGCAGTCTCAAATTGTTACCTACACCACCTTCACCCTAGTCAAGATTCCCACGCATAGGAATTTTCTATGTATTCTACACTGGAAGTGTAACAAACCCTATAGTAAGATTTCCTGTTTTCACCAGCCCTGCAACTTCCAGGAGGTTTAGAAATGATGGAGCAGTGCCCCTGTCAAGCTGGAAATTATGCAGCGAAAGCAAAGCAAGGTATTTAAAGAGCGGTTTCACCTAAAATAAAAGATGTTCTCACCTCAAAATCGTCGTCATCTGCTTCACTGTAGTGTGCGTGGTTATCAGGATTATTAACTTTGTCCAACAGCTCAACTGCTAAAGATCTTGAAAGCCCAGGCTGCCCTACAAAACTATGCTAAAACCACAAAAAAAGACAAGTTATGATAAGCAAATGTTATGTAATAAACACTCACTATAAAATCTGTTATTAAATTTTGTCTAATAGCTTTCTAGGGCTTTGAATGTTTCTTTAATGACATCTGAGGGCTAGATATTTAATGTCTCCAGCAGCATGGGAATGCCATGCTTTTGGTCAGTTTTAATTGGCAATTAAACGCCGAGTCACACAAACAGTATGTTAATTTTTCACATGAGTAGTTCATTCAAGTTTAATAAGAGTTAGACACGTGAAAAACCGCTAAATGGATCAAACGGTTCCCTGCTTGAATGACAGGAGGGGTCGACATTCAACCTGTGCAGGCCAAGGACAGGAATCGAGGCCACATTCTGTAGTTTTCAGTAACAGAAACCACATAAACTCTTGACAGTGAATAAAATCGTGGTACTGCCTACAGCAGGCCAATGTCTCCTCCATTCAGATTTCAGCACCCACATTGTAAGAGCAGAGAAAGAAAAATGTTGCAGTCTGGTTCTCTAGTGGTTTGCTGTTCACTTTGAAGCAAGATCATTTACTGACATCACGAAAAGGTCCAAGTCACTTACAGAAAGGAGTCTTTCTGCTGTTGGCCTCTTCTTCGGATTTTTTGTAAGTGCTATTTTGACAAAATTGTGGAATATCGATGACCTTAAAAAAAAAAAAAGAAAAAGAAAAACTTTTCATAAAGCTACTAAATTTCAACATAGTGACAAGACAGATTACAACAGAACTTGCTAAACCAGATTGTTGTCTAAGTATCTCAATGCATCTCAGATCTGAGTAATTGTGCTACCATGCTATCCAGACAGGAAAAAGAAAAAACATTTGATTCATGGAACTTGCGTGGAAAATGTTTTGGTAAGATATAGCAAATAAACACACATGATGTTACTCCTACTTTTTCAAATATCAGTTATTATGAAGTTAGATAATCACCAATAAAAACTGTGAATTAGGTACTCAGCAAATGCTCACAATCTAAGAAAACCCACCTATTTCACTGCTCATGGTCACAAGCAGGAAAATGAAGTAAGAAGAGAAAAAATAAGGACTCAATCTACTCTTTAAAACCCTTGATTACTATTTTCAAAACAGTTCAGGTGATTGTATCATATGATCTCTTTTAAAATTGGAATTATAATTTGATATTTTGCCCAGACCTACGGTCACTGTACAGGACTTTGACAAGCATTTTTCTTGCCACTGCGTTTGGATTAATGCACCTTTCTGTGAACGCTAGCCCAAATGTGCTCCCATTCAAGATATGTTATGAACCGTGTTTCTGCTTCTAGCCTGAGCATCTGAGAAAAGGCATTGCAGAAGGATGGTGCCTTGGCTGGGGCTGCGCCGAGGAGTGTTTCTTCCCTTCCCTTTGCTCTGATCCATCCCTCAATCCCCTTAAGGTAAAAAGCTGCAGGGCAGGAGTGTGAGCAACACACCTGGCAAACTGAAATGGTTTGGGGTGTCAAAATAAAATGTCGCTAAGTGCACAGAAAATCCTGCATACGCCAGGAAGGTATCTCAAGTGAAAGAAATGATTGCAGAATGTGTGTTGCAGGGAAAGGATAAAATCAACTTTCCCTCCTAGGACATACAAAGTGGCTCCAAGGGGGGCAATCTCCTTTCCCTCGGGATCGGTGGCCAGCATCACATTAGGTAGGATGCTCTGGCACGTTTTAGCCCTTTCAGAATCACACATTGGAAAAAGGCCACCTTTGTGGCAAGGAAATAACACCATGTGTGTACAGACTTCTGTTGCATATAAGTATTTACAGAACCAATGCATTTTCTTATACATTGCCAACTTAGCTTTATCATGGCATGTACAAAACATCAGTTTAACTCACCATTTTGCTTTTTCCTTTAGCTTTGGTGGCTGAAAATTACTTTTTGACATTAAAAACAATGCCCTGAAGATAAAGGGAGAACAATATAATTATATAATAAAGATAAATTTCACTCCAACACCTAAACACTTTGAATACATATTCCCCTTCACATTACATCTCCCCTTCAAGATAAGAATCAAAATTTTAAAACTGCATCATAATCTATACTGTGTTAGGAGACAGACACCGCAAGGGTGTTGATCTTTTAATCTCTATATTGTCATGCATAAGCCTGTTAAATATAACACGGTGTTTTTTCTACTCATTTTACTCTATCCATTCTTATTCCCAATGCTGATGATGTTATAAAGTTTCAAAAGTGCTTAAATTTTTCAGGTATAATTTTCGTTTTAAATTGAAGTCTTTTGCTCCAGATTGATGGCTTGGGGGCAGACACGGCCCTCACAGAAACTAGGTGCTTGGTGGGGGAGTCCTAGCCGGATTCCTGAGCTAGGAGCTCTGATCCCGCGCCCTCCCGGCCGTCGCTGCGGGCCCGGCGAGGAGCAGACCTCATGGGGTGCAGGTCGAACATGGGGGGCTGCAGCTCTGCCAGCTCGATGGCGGTGATGCCGACGGCCCAGATGTCGCAGAGCTGGTTGTAGCCGCCGTTCTTCTCCACCGCCGCCACCTCCGGGGCCATCCTGAAAGAGCAAAGCCATGGGCAGGCGCAGCACGAAGACCCTGGCGGCCTCCGGATCGCAGCCCGCATGCGGGAGAGCCCGGGTGCTTCACCCAGCTCCAGCACAACTGTCCCCAAACACACGCGCCCTCAGCCAGCACCGCAGCACCCGGAGGAAGCAACGTGTTTTGCCGCGGGTCACGAACTCGACGGCCACGTCAGGAATAGCAGCAGGGTCTCCTGAGTGCTGGCGACATGCCCTAATGAGCAGATAATCCCCTGCCCGCGCTCCCTCCCCGCAGGACAAGGAGGCAGCAGGCAATTCCGAAGTGCCGTCCGGATTAGCTCCGGCTCCCCACGCAAGGGATCCTGCCGAGAGGCACCAGCACCACCCAAACGCCAAAGCGCTGAAATCCGCACGGGTCGTCCAGCTCGAGGCCAACCACGACAGGCCAGCGCATTCAATGTTGCCCGGTGCAGAAGTTTAGCAGTGGAGATGATTAAAGCAAGTTTTAAATCTGTTTTGCTTCGCAATTCTTTCTGCAGAACCCCCATGAGTAATGAAACAACTGCGAACTAGATTACCATCAGGTGTCCAGAAACGGGGCTGAATGTTCTGCATTAACAGACTGGGGAGAAGTGGCAATTCTGCTCCACACTAACAGACCAGTTACACATACAGAGTCTGGGGCATTTTGCTTGGAAGAAAGGGAATCTATGCAATGAAGTGTATGGGCTTAAAAACATGTGTGTGTACACTTATGTGTGTATAATACGTATGTATGTATGCACACACACTACAGTGGAGGCACTTTCAAATTCCTGTTATTATTTGTAAACACAGCTCAGCTCTGCAATCACAGCAATCAAAGCCATTTATTACCAGTAGGGAGTCCCAATAAACGACTTTCTCTTCGCAATGGTGGCTGTTATTTTTGCTGCTACACCAAAGTCCGCTGTAAAATGGAAATATCACATACTTAGAAAGTTGTTTTTCACTTAATACTCCAATTCCACTCTATTATTAAAAGAAAACAAAACAAAACCAAAAACAACAGCAAAAACCCTCACTTTTCTAATCCAAATGAAAAATGCATTAAGCCTCAGCAGTTAAAAATTCAGCTGGTTTGTGCCCCTTCAAATGTTAAGCGTCACTGGAGGAAGATGGTAATACCGACCTCTCCCAAGCCTTCACTGCAGATCTCAGACTTTTATTGGTTAAATTAAAATATTCATTTGGTCTTACTATGAAAGTCAGGCACTTACCTAACTTGACGTCCCCATGGTCAGTTAGTAGAATATTTGCACCCTAAAACACAATACATAGAAAGTTAAAATGCTGTCTCAGCAAAGTTCTCTTGCATCACAAAGTTTGAGATAAATTCCCACAGTTTCAGGTTACCTTTATATCTCTATGCATTTTGCCCTTCATATGCAAATAAGCAAGACCCTGGAAGTAAAAATAAATAAATAAATAATAAGAAGAAGAAAACAGTTTTTGCCACCTGTTAAAATACTGCAAAACAGATCATATTTAATAAATGTAATTTACTCGATTTATTTTATTTGGAAGTTGAGAAAATTGAGATTTGCAGTAAGAAATACACCGGTTCCTTCTCTCCCAGCACCAACACACACATGTGAAGACTTGTTTCAACAGAGCACGGTGCAACATTTTCCACGGAGAGATGTGCATTTTGGAAGCAAACCTCAAGGTACAGCACCTTTAGCCTTTGCTAAAGTTAATCATTCTCCTGAAGGCTCAACCTTTAAGTTGCCCTTCCAGCAGGACAAGTTGAAGCAGCAGCAGGAGATCAGGAGCAGGCAGATCAGGCACCCGAGCACCCAGTGCTTCGGGGCAAGGTGGGTGTCTTCCCCCTTCTCCTAAGGAGAGGCACTCACGGATACAAAGAGTGGGGAGGGAAAAGCTCCCTTAGGGAACAAACTGTCTGCATCATCTTATCTTGCATTTCTACAGGAATCAGCAATCACAACACAGAATAGAATTTCACTTGTCTGGTTGCAATATTTTCCCTCCATGTATTGCTAGAAGTTACTGTCATAGTGCGGGTTTTTATTGTTCTTGCTGGACTGTTGGACTTGGACTATTTTCTGCAATGGGGTTCAAAAATCAGTCCTAAAACCACTGCACTGAACAAAACAGGCAAAAAGCTGAGACCTCTCTGCGGCCACAACCTGGAACCTTCCATAGGTGACATTGGGATCCTCAGCGACTTCTGCTCTTGTGTAGACTCCTTTGCTANTGGCCACAACCTGGAAAGATGTAGCACCTTCCATAGGTGACACTGGGATCCTCAGTGAGTTCTGCTCTTGTGTAGACTCCTTTGCTAATTGTGGCACGAGGGGCAGACAAAAGCTGCTTGGCAGAGATTTAAGCAAGTATTTGCACTGTGCCACTGTACGTGCCCTCATTTTTGTTGATACATGGAAGCAAACAGATTAACCTGAGTTAATTGGTCTCCCTAGGTACCCTGTGCTCACACTAAGTGCCAGTAGAGCAGCGCTGCCCCAGTTTGCTCATCTGCTCCATCCACTCCTGGTGCATGGCCCCAAGGCTGCCCCGTGCACCCACACGAGCGCAGTACCTGCAAGGTTTCCCGGCACACGTAAGCGATTTGCAGCTCTGACAGAGGTCCTGTTACTGGAAACAAAGGTAAAACAGTCTGTAAGTTCACAGGATTCACTGTATAAATACAGCTGCAAAGCAGGCAAAAAAAGAGATATCTACATGCAAAAGTTAAACAACATTTTTACATGCACTGTATTTTAATTTGATTTGAAAAGTGTTTTTTTTAAAAACAAAGTTTTTCAGTCATTTTTTTTTCTTTTGTCATTTGCAATAACAACGTACAATATTCATAGCAAGAAGAAAATCTGTTTTGGCAGAGATCTACTTACCATTTTACAGATGTCTTGGTAATAATACAGTGTCTAACATCATAAGTGAGGTAAAAAGCAAATGAGTTCTACTAATTTTTCAGTACTAAGAATATGGATGGTTAGGGGGCTATGGGACTTACAATCGTCTTAAAACAACTTTTCAGCCATTTAGTATAAATAAAGTAGAAAGAGCTTTGGGATTTGAGAATTTTGTGCTATCAGCTGGAGGCAGAGGAAGTTCCCAGGCTGCTTTTCCAACCCCTCCAATAAATCTTTCTAAGAATGAACAGCTCTACTTGGCATCTCAGAAGTAAAAATAGCCACAAGAGTGGCAGGCTATTGTACAGGACAGGAATAACAAGTCGATTTTATCCCTTAAAAACAAAATTTAGAGCAAAATCAGCTTCCTCGCCCTACGCATCCTTTCTGGCTGGGGGACTAACACACAGGCCACAGATCTGCAACACAGATTTGAGCTCTGTGTTCAGCACTGTTGGGTTTATCGCGTAGGTTTATCCTAGCACTATTATGGTCTCTACACCTAATTAGCCTAATTGTGCTGTGAACTTCTGGGGGGCCTTTTCCCCCTTCATAAAAGCAGGTGATCGATTCCCGCCCTGATCTGCTAAGGTGCTTGGTTGCCCCAAGCCAACGAACGCCTCTGCCGTGCCTCCCCGCAGAGAAATCAAGCTTATTTTGTTGCTAAAAGCTTCTAAAAAGTTTAAATGTAGTCAAAAGCCTCAAAATACCATGGTAAATATCTTGAAGGGATCCGCCACCGCAGTATTCCATGCATATCCACAGCTTTTCACGGCTATCAAGAGAAAGTTAAACACACGCATCAGAGGGCGGCTGAGCTGTATGCAGGACAGAGTTAATAATGGCCATTCTTTGGCATTTATTAAAAATAAACATTCCAATGAATCATGAGCAGTTACATATTTTATGTTATAAAGAATCTCAACATAACATTTTCAGTCCCATAGGTGAGGATTTGTGACCGTCATAGACAAGTCTCCATCAGCTGATCAGACCTAAGAGATGTTGCTTTAACATCAACCTTCTAGCTTCAATAAGGAACCCAGAAGAAACACCAGAGGTTATCAGCAAGATAACATGATTTAAACATATTAAGTCACAGTTTGGAGCTTAAACTATCTAAACTGTCTTTAAGAAATTCTTCCTGGCTTTCAAAAGTGGGGTTGGGGATGCAGGAATTTAGCTATCTCGCTCCAGCTGAAGACCACTTGGTCTGCTCAACTCACTGCAAAAACACAATCCTCCAAGAAATCTGAAGATTAAGCCTCGTAGAAAGAGACTAAATGAGAAAAGTGGTGAAATATATTCCCCAAGAGCCTATTGATAAATGGCAGAATTCCACAGATATGGAAAATCTTGTTGCCAACTTTCTGCATAACTTTTAACGCGTGGCCTTGAAGAGGAAGCCAGCTGGCGTCCCGCTGCTTCTGCCTTTCCGGACTTGGTCGCATCCGTCACGGCAGAGCTATGGAAAAGGTCTCCCACCGGCAGCTCGGACTCGGAGATCTCTGCTCTTACAGCTTGCTTGCTACCCCTCCCCAACACATAATACTGCCATTAAATAAAATACCTACAAGCCATCCTGCTGTAGATAAATAAGGAGCTTATTTTATGTTCGGAGCAGCAAACGTTTCAAATCTGCCCAGGAAGTGAGTAGGCTTGGGCATGTTGTAAGAGTCCCAAGGGGAAAAGTTTCTTTCTGCTCCTAGTGATAAAAGTATTCCAGCCTTTTGGCCAGCACAGAAAGCAAAGTGTTAGTCACTTTATTTTTTAAAGTCAGCTGGGAACTGAAGGGGATCCAACCTAGAGAAGTGCAGTGAGAGTGGATATAACACTGAAAACTATAATAAATCAGACAGAGCATTGCCTGAGGAAGGAATCAATGGAAATGCAGGTGATAAAGTCGAGGTTTACCTGAGATAGCTCCCAAAATAGGCTACGATGTTGCAATGTTTGCATTCTTTCACCATATAGATTTCCTGCTGTATCAAGGAAAAGTCATCGCCTGAAAAACAGAAAGTGGTTCATGTCACTCAAATGGAAAGGTCAAGGAGATGCGAAAGTACGTGCGTAATTCATAAAAATGAGTTGCGGGCTTGGGCAGCTGCTCATCCCGCTGCAAGGTTTCCTGAACATCAGCCTGCTTGGAAAAAGGAAAAGCTCCAAAGCAGCCCTGTATGGTCATCGTGAGACTCCTGGCCTTTTGGAGGCCCAGGTGTCCTGCAGACACCAACAGAAACCGCCGTGCGCGGAGTCCCCTCCTGCCACCAAAGAGACCACGGGTCCTTCTGGAGGAGGTTTCAATTTAAAATACCTCTGACAAAGCCACGGCCTGCACAGACTCACTGCTGCAGCCTCCGAGGACAGGAGACACCCAACTGTGGAGCACAAGGGCATTTTTAGATCAGAACTGCTAAACACACCCTAAATACCCTCTGTAAAAAAAAATCTATTGAAAAATATATTGCAGACAGAGCAATGGCCTAGACTGTTTATACTACTTTAATTTTGAGAGGGTAAAGCTTAAAAACTGTTGTAAATTCCAATAAAATTTCATTTTCTAGAGGAAAATAGTACATGTGCTGCCCCAAGCATCACTGCTTCTCCTGTCAGCGGGGGTGACGTGGGGTCCTCGGCTCTCAGCATGGAGTTGGCACCTTCTGAGCTTCATTCCACGCTCCGTTAGGAATGGAAGGAGGATTTCCCTGCCCGTATGGGCACCAGGGGAGAGTTACAGGTGACTTATGGAAAAGGCTGGGGCAGGGGAGCTCTCCCTCGCAGTTGGCTTCACCAGCAGGAAACCGCAGCCAAGGACTCCGCGGGCTTTGCCAAAGCAGCACGAGATGGGAAGGAGGAACCAGCTTCCTCCAAAAACCACCTGGGACGGCCAACAGAGACATCCTTCCTAGTTTTAATAGGGATTTCTGGCTTTTTTCCAACTTTGCGACATTGCTGCAAAATCCCACACTTTGTGCAGGCACAATTAATTCCATCTGTACATCCCGTATCTTGGACAATGTGTTTCTTCAGACATTTCAAGTGGCCCCAGACCTGGCCAGCCTCCCTCTAAAGGACAATATAGTTCAAATGAGCTATTAGGCTGTGCTAGGTACGTGCTCGCCTTGCAATAATGTTCTATGGAGTTTATTGCCTTTATTCTCCCTTGGGTATGAACAAAATTTCGGTAACAACTTGTAAGACACGAGCGATTGGAACTTGGTTTCCAACAAGATGCTGTTTCAGACAACGTGGTTGTCTGACCATGTTCTCTAAGTAAAAATATTTATTTGTGGTTTATGCTTCACCTGTGAAGTTATCTCCCAGCATCAACGCCAAGCCGGGATGGGGAAGGCAGCCCACACGCTGCCTACCATTTCCCCTATTATCTTACATGATTTTGACATTATTTTTTAACATTATTTCTAAAAAGGCAACACAATTCACATGCTCTAATCCATCAGACCTGTCAGAGATCTTAGACTTCTCTTCCTTTATGGGTCACCATTGAACTAGGTCAGATTTTGCTCAAGTTCATGCACTTGCCTATAAACAACTACCCTGGATGAAAGAATTTGGGGTTCGAGTCTGGTGGCTTAATCCTCATTATTTCAATGGCAAAATTCCTAGCGGAACCCCTTGAGCTTTCACAAATAACTCACTTGACAAGTTTTATCAAATCCAAGGATGTGGGAAAGGGAAGTTCCCAAACCCAAGAAGGGATCGTCACTCTCAAGCTGCACTGGCTCTCCATGATCTCTCCATAAACTGTGATCCTCAAATCAAACACTACTTATTACACACGGAAACACTTCAGGAACAGCTAAACACTTATATATGTGCATATACTGCATATATGTGTGCATATATTCCCGTAGCAGCAAAATAAATATGGGAAACTTACTGCGGAGCCAGACCTGCCGCCCAAATCCTACTAGCTGGAGCGTGCGGTACGGAGCAACAAGGATGAGAGAGCTCTAGAAAGCACGGATAATGGGGGAAAATTGAGGAAAATGTGGCTATCTGGAATAAAAAAAAGGACCAATAGATGGAAAAGAGGAGCAGAGAAGTAGCCATGAGAAAAGCTTGGCAAAAAGACCCAGAAGATGCTGAGTGATCAGGCCCCGAGATAGGGGAGAAGATGGATAGTGCTTCAAAGGCCAGAATGAATTCAAAACAGGAGAATTCAGAGTTTCCAGGCAGCTGGAATATTACTCTTGGCGAGGAAAGTTGGAATAGGGCAAAAATTAAATATCCTTGGATAGCATTAAAAAAAAAAAAAAAACACGGTAAGACGAAGAATTTGTAAAAAATACTTCATCAAGGGGGCGAGAGCAAGACGAAACAAAAAAAGTTCGCTCAAAGGTGACAATACAGCCAGACAAAAAAGGATTTTCTTCTGTTTTAGTCATCAGAGCTCGCTGGGCTCTAAATAACGCGGAATTGGAAAAATGTGCGTTTTGTCCGCTCACATGTTTGCAATTAGGGGCGCCGCGGCCGCCCCGCGCCGCCG
>VWPW01010656.1:0-39360 GCA_013389825.1 Crypturellus undulatus
CTGCCATTGGTAAACACTGAAGCAAAGAAGATATTCAGCAACTCTGCTTTTTCTGTGTTCTTCGTAACCAGGGTGCCCATTCCGTTCACCAGCGGACCCACATTTCCCCTAATCTTCCTTCTGCTGTTTATATATTTGAAGAAGTTTTTCTTATTGTTCTTAACATCCCTCGACAGCTTGCATTCCAAATGCGCCTTGTCACATCTCTGCATTCCCTGACTACGTTCCTATATTTCTCCCAGGGAGTCTGTCCTTTTCTTCACATTCTGTAAACCGCCTTCTTCTGCCTGAGCATTGCCACAAGCTCCTTGCTCATCCACGCAGGTCTCCTGCCCCCTCTGCCTGACTTCCTACGCACAGGGATGCACTGTTGCTGGGCGTTGAGGAAGTGCTGCTTGAAAACCAGCTCTCTTGGGGCCCATGGGATTCTTCCAAGGAGGTCTCTGAAGAGTTGGCCCTCCTGAAGTTGCAAGGCTACTTACAGCCCTGCCTCCTCCTCATTGGATCCTGAACTCCACCAACTCATGGTCACTGCAGCCGAGGCTATTCCCCACCCTCACATCTCCTACAAGTCCCTGTCTATTTGTTAGCACGAGGTCCAGTAGCCCACCTCTCCTCGGTGGCTCCTCCACCTTCCTTTTTCCCAGGAGGAAAAGTGGAGTTAATTGCTAGGGAGGCATCTGCAGAAATCCCAGTTAATATACTTCTCCTTCCCCTATTTCTAGGACCATATCTTTGGGGCTGTAACTTATTCTGCAACACATATGCATGGAAAAAGAACACGCAGGAGGAAATCTTTCTTATTCTCAGCATAGAGATCTTCGCGTACAAGTATGTGTATTGTGTGCGCAGCTAAAATCACACATAAATGAGGAATGGGTGGAGAGAGAGAGGATTTGGAAGGACACTGAATACTTGTCTATTAAAGCTTAAGTGGTTGCCAACCACTAGAGCTGAGTCGCCACATTGGAGTCAGGCAACCCTGGATGTGATAACATAATGGAGCGCCGCACACCATACACATATAAACTCCCCCAAAACTCCCTCGGTGGACAAGCCCAGCATTATATGTATGTGTCTCTCCTACAAATAAGTATATGCATGCACTCGCGCATCCATATGGAATTGCCTGTGCTTTTCCCTATTAGTCAAGTGGCTGTGGCAACCCCAGCCCAGGCTGCCACGCGTTGGGATGACACGGGGAGACAGATCCTCACTGCGCCAGCGCCTCAGGCTGCTGCTCTTTGTGCACACCAGTATTTCAGCACCACTAATCATGACGTGGTTCTGACGTCTCCCAATATTTAACTTTCCTGGGATCTCCAGTAGTTTATTAGAATTTGCTGGCGACAGGTACCAGTGTTGGGAGTGTTCAATTACTCAGCCGCTTTTGCTGTGTGAGAATTCCCTGCCCTGGGCGAAGCGGGGACCAGAGCGAGAGGAATAATCATCTGTGGGTGTTATTTCAGCAATCCGCGCAAGGAAGCAGAAGATGATCTGTGACAAACAAAATGGATAGTATCAAAAATCAATTCCCTTCCCACTATAGGAATGAGTAGAAGAAAGAAAAAAGCAATTCAACAACCCTTTAAAGGCAGCAGGGGGTGGTGGGGGGGGACTCAAAGGAAAAAGAGCAACCTGCTTAAAAGAAATATTCACTTTACTGGGGTATAAAGAAATGTGTCGTCTGCAAAATTTTTATTTTTGAGCTGGATCCAGCTGTGTCTGAATATTCCCAGCATCAGTTTTGTTTCGAGAAAATTCAGAGATTCAAGATCTTTGGTCCCAATCCACTTTGCTGGCCTCAGCAGGAGGTCCTTGTACCTGTGTGTGTCTGGGCATTTGTAGGCACAGGTGTGGTGACCAAGTGCATGTGTTTGCACACACACATGTGTTTCTTTTCTCATAGCTCCATAAGGCCCAGGTAGCCGAGTGCCTGAGGACTATTTAAACTTTTTCAGGTCTTCCTATAATGCCAAGAAGGTTTGGTCTAAAGTTGTGGTCAAAGGAACACAACAACATGCCTCACACCGATCAACTGTGCTATTCCTTTGTTTTGTCTATATATAAAACTGGTTGATTTTGTGCCAGATTGTGCCTGCAATAAGAGTGAGAGTCATGAAATTATACCAGCTTTTGGAGGGCTGAGTGTTATCCTGAGTTTCACTGAAATTCCGTCATATTTTGAAACGGTGCCTTCATGCAGGAGCAGAATATCCACTGAGAGGAAAGGGATGGGAACAAGGAGGACAGAAAAGAGAGAAAATGAGAACAGAGAAAGGCTTTGTCTTTGCCTTGACATGATCTCCTTTTACCTGAGTCTGAAACCCTAGAAGATAATAAAGCCCAAACCCTAGAAACCCCAAATCCTACATGAACTCGATATTAAAATGAGTTTTTACCCCGCAGAATAAGTTTGAGGGACACCAAACAGGGTGTTGATTAGAGACCTCATTATTGCTACACTCTACCTGAAGGCATCTAGACATGTAGAAAAAAACACACCATGTCCATGTGTGACAAAAGGATATAGGGTTGAAGGGATTGGAGTAATGGCATGTGGTGTCCACCAGGTCCCCTCAAAATGCTGGCACCAAGCGATCGACCTGGTCATCGATCTGCCTAGGGCCTTTCCAGTCCTCTCCTCCTAAAAAGCATCTACTTCAGAAATCCACAGCTTGGATAATTAGAAATTTTCTTCTAATTTTCAGTCAAAATTTACTCATGACTAGTTTATGCCCATTTGCACTTCAATAGCAGGCTAGGCTCCCAGAGAGAGAGGGGGATTGCAAAGCAGGAGATGAAGGTGATGGGTCTGACCCAGGGAGGGACCTTGATCTTGCCCACCCTCCTTGCAAACAATGCACATTTGCAGGCAGTGATCCCAGTTGAAGCATTAGCAGGAGTGGGCCTGCAGTCCACAAAGTTCAGACTCTGTCATCTTTTTTCAGATGAAACGTTTGCTGGTCCAAAAATGGCTTGCTTTTTTTTTTTTTTTTTTTACTTCGATCTAAGAAATTGCCCTTTCCTTTCCTTCAAAATCTTTCATTTTTGGTGAAGCTGAAGGACAGATAAAAATAAATATTTTAGTTCATTTTTTCCTTCATTTCCTTTTTTTTTAAATTGTAATTTTCTATCCTCTTTCCAGTTTTGCAATGAGAAAAAAAAAAAGGGAGGGAGCATCAGAGGAGAAATGCTGACTAAGGCACTTTCCCTTTGTGGAAACCTGCAGGAATGTTTTTGAATTTCAAAATGTGACTCTCAAATATTCCCATTGGATCCCAAGTGGGATCCTCTGGGGGAAAGTCACTGCAGAGAAGGCCTCAGAGATCACCCTGCACTATATGGAGAGTTGGGAAATTGTGGTCCTGCTTGAGAGGCTACCAAGGGGTCAGGACAGGCAGAGGGTCCAGCCAGGATCTATAACTCTGCAGGACTTGGTGCAATGACCCACTGTGAAAAAAGTTCATCTCTCTTCAAAAAACCTGTAGCAGCACAGAAATTCAAATTGATTTTTTTAAAGACTTTTCACATAACTAATTGCTGCTAATTCCCAAATTCCACTTATGATCAGAAAATAATTAGAGCTTTTCCAGGCGACAAAGAGCACTGATGCCTGGTTGCATCATGGTTGCATCTTCCTCTTGGCCGTGATGGTGTTTACCCCATGTGAGTGAGGAAGGCCGGGGTGGATGCGACACATGATCATGCAAACAGTCAGACCTTCATCCATTGTGCCCAAAAAGGTCCTTTCTCTGATGACAACCTTTTGCAGAATGGAAGAGCATCAAGTACTTCCCACTGGGACCATGCTAACTATTCAATCAATTCTCCTCAATTACTAACAAATCTAAATGTGATTTATCTGCCCAGGAACCATTCCAATATCAGGCAAGGACCTATCAATAAAACCCGCCAAGGCAATCTTTTTTTTTTCAGATCTGTCAATAGAAGCTCTGAAGCACAAAGAGAGGGAGCCGGCAATTGAGATATTTTACCTTTTTTCCCCCTTTTTCTTCTTCTTCTTCTTTTTTTTTTTTTTAGTACTTAATTAAGACGACAAGAAGCTATCATCAAGGATAATTTTCAAAGCACACGGCCTCGGCATCTGACATTTGATAATATTACACTCCATGTTGATTGGAATTGATTTTTCGTCCTCTTTTTTTTTTTTCTCAATGGTGGAAAGCTGAAAAAAAAAAAGGTGCAGGGTGGGGTGGGGTGCATTTGACAACTTTGTTGCCCATAGATCCAAGGACAGCAAGGTCATTTTGTTAAGGTCAGTCATGACAAACAGTATGATGGGTTTTTAAAATCAGCTGAGTTTAACAATAGTAGGGCCCAGGTATGTTATTTCAGTGTCAGTAAAGCAGGCAGCTCAGCAGTTAGCGATACCTCTGCAGGATTGGAGGCCCTGGGATTAGCAGCGATAGCGAATTTGTAGGGCTGGATTCTGATCTCAGTTAATCCCTCTGCAAATCCAGAGAGGCTCCATTGAATAGCCTGTGCTCCAGAAAAGTGTGGATATGGTTGTTCTCTGTGCTCATTACAGCTGCCAACCAGGTTGTTGCTTTGGGTTTATTTGTATTTGCTTATTTTTTTACTCCAGTGGGAGCTGGGCACATCCATGTGAAAGGTGTGACTGTAAATCCCTTTAGACGATCATCTGCTTAAGTGCCTAAGCCACTTTGCAACTCTATACATGCAAGAGGCAATTTTCAGGCCTTTTACATGGAAAAAGGTGAAACCGATGAATGTAGAGAAGAATCCAGCTCCTTCTGTTGCTCAGACAGAGCTGGAAAAAACAGGTTTCAAGCATGTCTTGCTATTTGGGTGTCTGAGCAGAGAGTCCGCAATCAGTATTGCCATGTGCTACCCAGCACTCCACGTGGCAAGTGAAGCAATGCTAAGCTAATGCAAAGTGATTTGAACGATGATATTTTATTAAAGTTCAGTACTGAGATGCTATCGCAGCTGAGCAGTTATGGCATTTCAAGAATAAATTATCAGGTATTGCAATCCAAGATGTTATTGCTTCTGTCTCAGCTATAGAAGAAGACCTGGGAATTTAGCGCTTGCAAGATACCAGGGAACGTGGAGATGTTCTCATGGCTCTGGGCAGAGCAGCAACAGCCTTGCTGGAGCAGATGGGATCTGGATGGGATCTATTAGGGATGACTTGTAGAAGGATGGGGCCCAGGTTGTGAAACCTGAATGTCACACTCCTGCATGTGACAATCCCACCTTGGCTTCTGCTCATACCCACCTATAGGACACCTCGCATTGTCTGCTCAAGCATTCTGTCAGGATGGCTCGATCGCAAAGGGAACAGCTTGGAAAATGCTCCTGGAAGAGATGCTCTAAGATGATCTCAGACCCCGTCCTTCTTTCATTTCATGAAGAGAGGCCAGAAATGCATCCAAGTGGCATTCAGAAGACCCAGTTCTAGGAGCAGTGAAAGAGCCACTTTGGTTAGAGACCAGATCTAAAGTGACACTTCTATCTTAAATGGACAGATCGCCCTTCAGGAGAGCAGGGGTGTGTGATTCAAACACTCAGCAGTTTTTGCACATCAGCAAGCAAGCCAGAGGGATTAAAGGAATGGCCCAAGGTCACACAGGAGACTGTAGCAGAGGGCACCAACGGGTGCCAATGCACCCTGAAGCACCTTCTACACAGGAGTGTGCAACAGGAAGGGTTAAGTTGGGCTCTATTGAGCACAGTCATAATTATGCCAGGTTAAAAGAATTAACTTGCTAGGAACTGGGAGCAAGGCAGTGGCCGACTCGGGCAAGATGATCTAAATCCGTCCGTCCCGTGCCGATCCCCTAGAAAATCTCCTGCACATGATGCATCAGAATTAACTAAATGTATTTTACAGTAGGTACATTTCACCCTCCGGGGAAGCTATTGAACCTTGGTCTCTGCCTTGGCAGTGCCACTTCTGCAGCTCGAGCTGACGAGAGTGGGACTGAAATGTGTCTCCGTGTCGGTGCGGAGGCTGCAAAGTTCTCATCACTGTTAAAGCAGATCCTGGTCTCATTTCAGGCAGATGATGCCTAGGTTTTATGACTTTTGGGACCTCGTGGCTATGAAATTAAATAGTGCCGGGGTTCATGGCTCTGCACTGCAATGGGACTGTCCTGAATGTGCTTTTTGGCTGGGGGCAACTAGGCCTCTCCCAGCCACTTCATGGGGATGCTCTGATATTTAGGCTACACCAGGGAGCATCCCTGGCTGCCTGCGTGGTCCAGGCAGGCTGTTTACTAGCAAGCATGCAGCATTTATGACCTATTTTCCTGGCCTGGTGGTCTAAGAAAGAATTTGGGACCTCAGCTGGTCCCAACGAACAGTACCAAGGTAAAGTGAGGGACATGGAAAAGCTCATCTCCACCAATAGCCCTAGCAGATAAGAAGCTCCAGGGCGGGATCCAAAGAGAAGCACAGCCAGTCTGGTGCCCTGCCCCTTGCACCCCTTGCAGAGCTGTTTGACCATGACTATGTTTTTTTTTTTTTCCTATAGGGTAAAAGGCTAAATAAATCACTGCACTTGGAATTGCCACTGGCCAGGAATAAGTTTGTAGGATTTCCTGGGGCTTGTCCAACACCTGGTGACTATTCAGCAGCATAGCAGCATATAGTGAGAACTTGCTCAGGCTTCCAGCTTGGGAGAGATGTTTCTCCTCCCTGTGTTTGCAACACAGGTGTGGGGAGAACAGCACTTCTATTACCAGCATTTGCTTTACACTATTAACTCTTCATATCCTGCAGCCTGCTGATAATGGAAAATCCTCACTTTCTGATGCTTGGATTTGCTTCCTTAGGAAATAACTGTGTGCAGGCATGGTTTTGATCTTGCTAGCCTAAGGAAAATGAAGATTTTACCACTTTACTCTGCCACCACCTAATTCTATAGATTAAGGGCCACTCTGTGGTTTTAGGGCTAGCTTCTCCATGCCATTAAACTTCTTTCCCTCCCCACATAACCTTCCCTGACAGAGCATCTTGAATGCAGAGGCATGACACATGAACCACATCGTGGCCTCGAGCTCGGCCTTGGAGATGACCCCAGAGGGTGGTGGACTTGTTAATGCTGGTGGCACTGGAGTGACCAGTGTCACCTCCATGCCCTGCCACTGGCTATGTGTGTCCTGGAGTTCCTATTTCAGAGCAGCAAGGAGGGATTTCCTCCAGGGATTGGGGCTGGGACTCACCTTACCTTGGCCCCATGAACTATTGGGATGATAGAGGCTCCTACATGGAGATATGCTGGGGAAGGAGAGCAAGGAGAGCTGGTCCGTGGCTGGACTGGACTACATTGGCCCTGGTATACGGCTCTTGACATTGTTTCCTTTGCCTCTAGCCAGGCACTGAACAGTGCGGTTTCCCTTTTGCACAAAAATGGATAGGATAATCACTTCCTACCTTGCAGGGGTGACACGAGGCTTCATTATTTATTTTTTTATTTAATTAATTGTTTTGGAAGCAATTAAGTTTCTTATTTCATAAAGAGCATGATTTTTTTTCCTTTTTTTCTCTCTTTTTTTTGCCTTTTTCCTCTGGAAAGCACCTAGTTGCATGGTGCTTATGGATGCTCCCTAGGGAGAGGGCAGACCTGGAATCTCATCGTTCTTGTGCTACCATCACCACAGTCACCCTTCTGCTTCCCTGCTCTCCATGATGGACGGGGATGAAGGAGCAGTTCTGCCAACGGAGGGGACAGCGACAAGTAAGTCTACAAGAAATTGCCAGTCCTCCATCATCTTCCATTAATTCAGCCAAGTGGCCTTTCAGAATTGCAATTAAGGCCATTGAGAAAGTCTATTCCTGGAGAAGCTTGATGTAGGGGCACTTAAAACATATATTTTGAAGATAATTTGGTAACAGAACACACATATTTCAATTGCTCTTAATTAACTGTTGATGCAGAGTTCCTTTCAAATCCTTTTGTTTGTCATCATTTTCAGAAATGTTGCAGGAAACAAGCAGTGACAGATGAGGAACGGAGCACTATCTGCTGGCAGCAGATGTCTGACAAAGTGATAAGTACAGCTAATTCCCCTGGGCATTATTTGTACACAGTGCATAGATATGGGTGAATTATTGCTGTTCCTGATTGTCTAGTGATTTTTTTTCCCTTCTCTTATGATCTTTCTTTTTGTACCTGGTATTTTTGACATCTGAGAAATTCATATTGGCAAGTTGATCTATATTGTCTAATATAACGTGGAGCGCGATCAATCACAAATCCTGCCTAGCTTTCTTGTGTAACGTCAGTTACAGCGAGATGGCAGAGGTCCATCCCAAAGTGATAAAGATTGCATAACAAATTTCCACTAAAAACTTGGCACATTAGACCAGATCCATTTTTTAAAAAATGAGTACTCGGCCCTTCACTTACTTACCACTCAGCCTTTTACTCAGCGTTGTAAGACCAGACTAACCTAGAGCCCCAGGAAGATTATGACACTTCTTTCCCCATAGGATGGGTGTCTATGTAGAGTAGGCTAAACCTTGATAAAAATTCACCTGCAAACTGCTCCGAATCTGATGCTAAGCCAGCAATGACTGTACAGATTTATTATCTGGTACCCATGAAGTCAACAGTGTGGGGAAACGAGACCCCTTGATACCAAACTCTACATTTCATAGCAATGGTCCTGTTTCCTATTTTCTTGAAAACATGTTGATTCTTTGGCCAAGAAAGTACCACAGTATGAAGGTATCATTCTCTGAACCTCTTCACAGAGACAGCTACAATTAGTGGTTGAGAAAGTGATGCAAGTACATCATGATGTCATGATACATCCCTCAATTTTTTTCTTTTTTTTTTTCTTTTTTGGAAGAGAGGCAAGAAAGGTTGTGTCAAAGTCAGAGCAGAACTGAGCTTTACTATCAAAATGTTTATAAAGGAGTTCTTAAAGTCAAAATCAGGGAAAGCTGACAACAGTGGAAAATCATGTAGTTCAGGAGGCTGCATGCTGTTGGGGGAAGACCTTATGGAAGCTCTTTTCAAATGGAGGATGGGGCAGAAGCTGGCAAAACTCCAGAATACAGAGGTTAGATCATCAGAGTACAGGGCAATGTGGACCTTCAAGTTGGGGCAGCCCTTTTTTTTGTGTGTCTCTTTGTCGGCAACAAGGTTCTTAAATCCAACAGCATCTTGGAAAACTTCACAGAGGTGGTGGACTCTGAACTGCACGATGGAAGCGGCTCACGCCTTCCTGAGCTGTTATTCCAGCCTGTCTGCACACTCAGGCAGAAGCCCCACATACATGGTCATTTTTCAGGGTTATTCAACAGGATGAGTATGCTTGGGTCACCTGCGCCTCTTAGGAAACCTCAACCTTGCTCACTCCTGTGCGAATAAAGTGAGATCCTGACTCACAACTGGCTAAAATACAGCCCTCGCTGACATACTGTTCATGTTATGGGTGCATTTAAATCTCAGCACTTGCCCGGGGTGCTGGAAAATGTTCCCGCACTACCTTAAACCACCAGCTTTAGAGGTCCCCACTCATCAAACTCTTGTCAGGCAACAACAAGGGGAACAAGGAGGGCTTAATTGATCAGCTTCTAAAGTAGCCTTGAGAACTTCATTCAGATATTGACTTCCAACGAGCTAGTTTAACTCCGGCTTCCAGAGCCAGCGACGGCTGAACATCAAAACTATTAACCCTTGGCCTTACCAGTTGGTGAGACATCACAGCAGCAGTAATTAGGAAGTCAATCGAAATCACATGTCTCACACTGGCATGTCAATCAATAGTGCCAGTGACAGATTCATTAGCCCAGGCCTTGCAGCACAAGTTAGTAACAACCTCATAAAATATGCTTTTGAGGCAGGGCAAAGAAAAATCTGCTGGAAGGACTTGACTAGATGACAATATGTATTGATTAGGGATCCAACAATTTGTGAAGTGCTACTTGCTCTGTAACCTTTCTGGATCAGTGCTAAATTTTCCCAAGTAGTTGCTAAATAAAACAAAATATTACACTTTTTAAAGTCATCTTCTGACAGGGCATTTTTTTTATATTAGCTACAACTAACAAATAATCTAGCAAGGTAAAACTTCAGTAGCTACTTAATAGTGAGATGTGCCTTTTTTTTTCCCTGGCCATCAGACTTTGAAAGATTACATCCATCTGGATGAGGAAAGAAATGTCATGAAACATGGTTAAGAAACTTCGCTACCTTCAGGAGACAAATTTTATTTTAATATTCATTTCTATAGAGTATTCTTTTTGTCAGACCACAAAGAAAATGGATACTCCAGTATTTAAAGCTAAATTAAAAACTCAGTTTACAGACTACAATTAGATCTTTTCCCTCTTGTTAAAAACAGGGTATTTTAAAGGCAGGAAACTATGCTTGGGGACTTGCAGAGATGTTCTTTGTGATGTGATTCTTTTAATTGTTTCTTTTTACTTTACTTTACTTTTAGCCGTTCTTGTCAGGATTTCACACAAGGTTCATAAGGATTCCCTGCTCTTTCTATGCACTCAGTTTCTGATGGCCAGATTTATTTCCACTTGTCCCGCGCAGCGAGGGGACACCATGCTCCAGGGTAAAGTGTCAATGGCTGGACCCTGAAGTGCCAGGGTTGTCGGAGGGATATTAAGTTGTGACTCCTTGCCTTGACCCTCCATCCAAGACAAATATCAGTGCTGAGGCCTCTTCATCTCACTGGCCAAATATGCCAAAGTGCGGTCGTGAGGCAGGTGGGGCAATTTCATGGGTCTCACATAAATAAAGGAGTGCTCAGAGAGTTTCTCAACGCGCGTGAATTGGCCGTGTTTGTTATTAAAAATATAGCTTTTAAAAATATACCTTGCTACTGCTGCAGGAGGACTCGAGTGCCTTCTTGTAACCCAAGATTCATGAGAATCTTTTTTTCAGTCAGATATATATGCAGGATCAACTTGTTTTTAGTTTAACATCATTGAAACTAGCTATAAGAGAAGGGTCTCAGAGAGACATGGGAGAACATTGAAGTAGCTGTGATCTTCCCCTCTGTTCATGAACATGGCAGTTCCTTCTCCATTTTCCAGCAAATACTTCACCGTCACCAGAACAAGTCTAACAAGTAACACTGATAATGAAGGACTTCTTTGCTCAAGAAAGCACTTAAGCACCTTCTTTCCACTTAGTCAGGTGTAAAGGGCATAGCATAAATGCTCGTTAGATATAGATGTTCGCCTGATTCTTCATTTTTTTTCTGAACATTTGCAGTAATACCATGTCCAGAAAAGGTTCCAGCTTCCTATTTTCACAGCATGTGAGTAAAAATACCAAAGCAGCCACTGTTAGGTAAAAATAGATTATTTTGGAAGAACCTGACTGAGGGTTTGATTATTTACTAATAACAATTGTTATTGCTAATTAATTTGGGAGTGTTATTAATGTTAATAGTACAGCTGGGCCAATAATTTACAATGATTAACTCCCTCAACAAATTCAGATCTTTTCTGTTTTTGACTGCAGACTGCAGTTTTCTCAAATGAATGCATTATACTAAATTATTCACCAAATAACTTTTGCAAATACCTTTAAGTTTGGGTCTGGTTCACAACCCAGAACCAGATGTGGGCCATTACTGTGGCCCAGTAATATGCTGTGGCCACATTACATGTAAAAATTGAGCTGGAGGATGGGACAGGTAGACCACACAAAAGTATTTGGCTTTCCAAATTGGGGGACAAGATGTTTTGAACTCAATTTTATATGCAAAAGTCTGTGAGTGCTGCTTTAAACAGCCCTCTCAAATTTCCTCTGACATTCCTACCAGTAAACTACCTATTCAATCAAACACTCCTGCCAGTAAATTAAAATTCATTAGAATAACCAAAAGAAAGGGTCATAAACATGGTCTAAGCAGAAATAACTGAATTTTAAATTCCGAATAGACATGGACATTTTTCTAACACTTTTCATTCTATTCCAATTCATTTTTAGAAACTGCTATCATCTTTCCTAAAATAACCCCAGGTAGTTCAATAAAATTCAGTGGAAAGGGAAGGCTGATCTGGGTATAAATTGTTCAAATGCCAGGAATCCTTTCAGTTATTTCTAACATGGAAAATTTTGGAAGAAGCGGGTTGGATATATGCTCTATGTACAAAAGATCACTTTGCATATGGTTTCCTGTGCAATAGTGGCATGTTTTATATAGTTAAGTGAATGCTTTAATGAAGAAATAATAGCTGCTGACTTTGGCAAATAATGAAAACAGTTGTGTTTTTGCAAAAAGCCATAAAATGAGCTTGTTTCCTTCAGTAAAGAGTCACTTGGAACTTTTGAAGATGCCCTCTGGTTTTATCTCTCAGTAAAGTTACTTTAAAAGGTCCAACAAGATGGGCAATTCTTGCTCATTAGAAAGCTCGTGCATGAGGAGAGGCTGTCGTGCTTCCAGCCCAGAGACCTCCTTGAACAGTGATGTGTAATTGCTCCCATTAGCCCCTCTTATGCTGGGAACCATCACAGGTGGCCACCAGTCAGAGTGGGAGTGGGACACCTTCCAGGGGGACCATCTGTCAATGGGAATCCTCTCCCGTCACTAGCGTGCAGTGTCCCATCAAATCCTCCTGTTACACAAGCCCTGGAGATGCTTGACCAAGGTTGGGTGGCAGCAAGAGGTGGGTATGATGATGGTAAGTCCTTCTGCCAAGGACCCACAGGACCCCTGTTCATAGCCACAGCAATCCCACCATTGTATCAGCTGCACTCCTAGCTGTTGGTATGGGCAAACTGGGCCAATCTTTACTGTTTTAATCACTCAGTCTTGGTACACTTCTTGTATGGTGTCAGACAACATGATGTTTCCATGGCTAGCAAATCCTTGTCGATTTCCCACTCTTTGCATGGAGGATTTACTATAGTTTTATCAACACTTAGAGTTGGAAGAGACAAGTGTTAAATTAATAATGCAACTGAAATTCAATCAGTGCAGCACTCAGATCTCTGAATTGATGCAACAGGTCATCAAATCAAATTATGAGACCCATATTAAAAGGAATGGCTTGTTGCAGTCTTACCTTAATGAGGGTACCTTTCACGGGGAATAGCCTTGGCATCCTGTTGGCATAACACATTGCCAAAGATGGAGTAGGAACCTGTGCACCCTTGTGACTTTGTCCCTGCATGTTCTTTACCTGACGTTGACTCCACATGTCCTAACTGTCACAGACATTACATTGATGTAGGACTGGGGATTAAAAGCTGGATTTGAAGTATATTTACCAGAATAAATGCATTCATAATTTCATCAGTTTGTTTTTGACTGTTTCCAGTAAAGGACATTTTAAGTTTCCCTTCTGAAGTTTTTCTACATTCAGAGAACCTGAAATCAGAGCACATTTTCCACTTAAAATTCTGATTTTTTTCCCCTCATTTTATAGCAATTATCAGACAAATACTGTCTCATATAACTTTAATGAGGTTTGATGCTGCAAGGACCTTCATACCTTTTCAGGCAAGGGATTTGCCTCAATATCTTATGAAGTCAGGTCAGTCAAAATACTTCATTTTTGATTCTAAAATTTAGTTTTAGAGATCAACTCAAGTGCTTGATTTTCCAACAGAAAATCCTCTTTGATTTTGTCTGAATTGGGGACCAAAGTGGGATAAATTAAAAATAAATAAATTTTTCATGGTTTCCTGACAAACAAACAAACAAAACAACAACCCCTCCTCCTGCCACATTTCTAGGTTGAACTGTGTTTAATTTGCAGATAGCTTAAGCAAGAAAAAATATTCTAGAATGAAACATGTTGATATTTTGTTTTGAAAGCAAATTTCATTTTGCAATTTCTTTAATAATTTGTGTTTGAAAGAGTTTTAAGAATCAGAATGAAAATATTTCACTGCAGGATGAATATTTATGGCTAGCACTAGACTATCCCCTTCTTCCTCCTCAGATTCTCATTTCCCAAAATATTAATTATTCCCCCAGATCTTGAAAAATAAGATGACTCCCCCTATTGATTCACAAAAGCCAGCATCAGTACTTACAGCTAGAGTTTGACTTTGGGACTGCTGCTGGTTTGCATATTGCATGGAGGAAAAGAAAACCCATGTTAAAACTGTTTAATATTTGAAATAATGTAGTAGACTCTTGGTGATACTTTAGCATCTGTGAGGCAGGTCCAAAGGACTATTTATTAGACCCTTAGACATTTGGGGCACTGTGGTTTCCTCTTGGCAAAACTCAATCCATGCAAAGTTTAAGACCTTTAAGTTTAAAAGTTAAGGGTAATTAAGTTTAAGTTAAGTTAAGTATCCTTAACTTAAGTTAACGGTAATTCTGAGGGCTTCCCATCTGGGCACCTTCTTCCCCCCAGGTATCTTATTTATCACATAAAAGATCCATGTTACCATCTAACCATTATACTGGTAAGAGGTACTAATTAAAAGTGGAGAAACATGGGCAGAAAGCTGTCCTTCCAGTGAGGCTGATGTGCTTGGGATGGAAAGAAGAGGAATGGCCCTTACACGTGCCTGCTCAGTGGAAAAGGCCAAGCCTTTGTTCTTTTCAGCCATGTGCAGGTCTATTGACAGACCCACATCTCTTCCAGTGATGGCATGAAGGCATGGAGGGCCTGCAGGGAGCCTGAACTCTGCTATGGTGCAAAGTGGGCAAGTGATGTTTCCCTATTCAACACACACAAGAGGCTTCCTGACCAGCTTAGTATTTGGTCACTGCCACCTCTGCTCATCAAATATGGGTAAAGTCAGATTAAAAGCTAGGTCTCCTGGCTGCAATACCAGATGTCTTCTCCAATGGGCAAACTTCAGGCCTTGCAATCCTGAGCAAAAAAAAAAGTATTTGAGGAAATGCAGCAAAGTGCAAGATTGGCTAATGGACAGAAGTGACTTTTGGACTAAGGCTGGGGCCTTATTTCCTTGTCAGGAAGACACAGGTAAAATACCAAACTTTGATTTCCTCCAGGGCTTCATGTCCTTGCTTTGTCCATTATCTCTGGGTCCAGGCTCCGCCAGTGTGTTCTCTTCAGGATCAGGCATGAGGAAACTGGTGCTGTGACTGTTTTCTCCTATCAACAAGGCATGAGTAGGGAAGTCCTCCCACCTGCAGTCCATGCCTTAAGCAACACAATTACCTTCAGCCTCATCCTATCAGCTTTACCAGTGTTCCCAGATAAAAATTTTCCAAGGCCCTTAATTTTGGCTCCACCTGCTGAAGGTTATTCAGAAGACATAACCTAGCCTGCCTACCCCAGATCAACCTGCTTTTCTTGGCGCAATCTCCTTTTCAGATTTTCTCAACAGCTCCGACATTGTTGGTTCAAGGCTCCTTTAAACGACAAGAGTGAAATTGGTTTGTGGGGAGGGGGTTCCCTAGAGAATAGCATTAGAGACAATAGGAGCAGTTTTTACCTAGGCATGGGGATTTCTTGTGAACAAGAAAAGTGAAAGACTGTGGTGGGATACTGAAAGACCAGATGCAGAAATGCCCTTGCTTAAAAGCAGATCAAAGCAGTGCCCAGCAGCAAAACGACAGTCATGTGGTTTCACCTCCTGTTGCAACTATTTTTATCACCACGTCATGCTTCATTGATCAATGGATTTTTTTCCCCCAGTTTTCCACTTTTATATAAATTATCCATACACACACACGCGCAACTATTATATTTATCTTCATCATTGCATAGTGCTGCTTTTCATGTCATTTAGATATGAACCTTATCTGAACCCTAAAGCCCCATTTGTGACACACAAAAATACTGTCATTTACATTCTGTGCCAAAGTATTATATAAAAGGCATCAAACGGGAGGAGAGGCAGGAAGCTAGGAGTAAAGATATATAGTCAGCAAAGTATAAAACTTCTGGCATATTACTGCTTAATCCTAACATAATTATTCTCATCCTTTTATTTGATTGACTTCCAATGGTTCCTCTTGGTGTTAAAGGTCCCAGTCTGATCATTTGATTTTAGTGTCTGCTATAATTACTGATAATGTTCTTTGCAAGACAATGTAATGATAACCGCATAATGGCCTATATGAAGAAAGCTGCAGGGTTTCAATACTTTTGAGTAATATAAAATACATTAGACTAACACAAGCTATCAACATGACAGGGAATGTCTGATTTACACCAAGGACTATGTTATAGAGTTGAGGAAGCTTTTTTTTTTCCCTTCTCCTTCTTCCCCCCTTTTTTTTCCTTTTTTTTTTTGTTTTGTTTTGTGTACAACTGTTTACAACAAATGACAGAACAGTTGGACAATCTGCAACTTGCTGAGAGCAATAAAACCTCTTGCAAAGTTAGAAGTGACACAGAGCCTGGCTCAAAGAATTCCCGGGAAGCATCCTGCCAGCAAACACTCCTCCAGTCAATGCAAAACCAACTGACAAAGTTTCCAACCTGCCTCACCTTTGCAGGGCAAATTGGTACCTTGGTTTCCCTGGCCACTTTTTCAATGCATTTAGCACCTCTGAACAAACAACGCACCCCTAGTATTTATTTATAGGTCTCTGCCCTCCTTCCTTACCCAAACTTAAAAAGAAATTTGAAACTTAAAAAAAAAATGCTTAAAGAAAAGAAAAAAAAAAAGAGAAAACTCAAAAAGAAATCTGAGCCCAGCCTGTCTGCTGTTTGCACACGTGTTTGCACCATCCTATTCTCACAGCTAAATATTCCACAGAACTAAGTGGTCCAGGCTTAGAAAACACTCCATCTCGAAATTAGGCAATTGCTCATGGTCCTGGCAAAATGCAGCATAATTTATGGCGTGCATGTTGGAGAGAAAATTTCCTGTCAGAAAAGGGTTAGCAGTGGACATATTATATTTGCTGCTCTTTTTTATGCTAGGTTAATGGCATTTGGGCAAAAGTAGGCCCATCCTGTTTATAGTGCTTTATGCCCCATTAGTATTATTGCAAGTCTCTGGACTCACATGTTAAAGCACTTAATCAAAGGCAATGGGTTGAAAATCATGTCCCAGCACTTCTCATATTTGATGCATTCCTCCCAGATAGAAAGAAGTAAAAAACACATTACTAGCATCAAAACAGCACATGCATTATCTGCTAAGCAGTTCAGAAGCTATCATTGGATTTTATCCTTTTGGGTACTAGGACGGATGGGAATTTTTCCCACTCATCCATTCAGAGATCCGAGATGGCTATTTTTCATTTTTCCCCCTTTGACAGACAATCCTTTCACTTTCCATAGATCTCTATTTTAAAGACACCTTCTTGTCACTTATTTTAATTGCAAGATGCAGACATCAAGCCTTAAAAAGAAAAGAAAAGAAAAGAAAAGAAAAGAAAAGAAAAGAAAAGAAAAGAAAAGAAAAGAAAAGAAAAGAAAAGAAGAAAGAGAGAAAGAGAGAAAGAGAGAAAGAACTTTTGAAAGACAATGTTTGAAGAAGTGGCACTTTTGCAAAGATCCTCTGAGGATTTTCTCTGAGATAAACCTAATAACGGGAGCGGAATGTATCTTAAGGGGAGAATTAATTTATACATTTAATTACTTGGGATCCACTTGGCTTCTCAGCGCCATGGTTCCATTCTCTGTGTGCGGCCTCACGCCAGAGCAGGGTCTGGGGCAGCAAGGGGATTCCCCGACGGCGATGCTGGATGCTGTTCGTATCAACTGAATTCAAGTGCGTCTCAGCGGATCATCGGTGCTTTTTTTTTTTTTCCCTGTTTCTTTCCAAAGATGAGGGTGCTGCTGGGCCTGTGTCAGGTGAATTTACAGCTTGCAGCTGCACAGCCCAAGCATCAAGCAAGGCAATAAAGCAGAGAGGGGAGAGGGTGATTGAAAATGCTTGGTCTGGGGAGGTGACAGGGCTGCGAGCAAGAAACCTCTGCCAGGTGCCCAGGAGCTGGAGGCAGCAGTTACATGTCCCTGCTCCATATTCCCCCGTTATTATTTTGGCAGCCCTGGACCACGATGACAGATAGGTGTCCAGATGGATAGATAGGTGTCCAAAAAAAAAGAGAGGAAGAAATTATGCTAACTGTGAGCAAATAAATCTCACTGTGCATCAACAGCAGAAGAATTCAAATGTTGCCTGATCAACTGTGAATATATGAAGTTCATTACAGGACATGATCCATGGAAAACTTTACAGTTTAGGGCTCTGATTCTATAACATTTTCTCCATAGCACTTGACATCTGGACTGAAGTGTGAGCATTTTGATCTAAATTATCCCCTTCTGCACGTTTCTCGGAGCTATCCCATGAAGAAGAATAGGCCTCAAAATCAATTCACTAAGAAAGAGGTCAGCTCCTTCTCTTCCTCTGAATCCCTCCTCACACCTCCTGGATGTCTGAGACATTGCTAAATCTTGTCACCCTTACCACTGAAAGTATCACCTCAGACCAGACCTGCAATGGATCGTGTGCAGCTCCAACATGTTTTGGGTTGTCATCAGAACACAAGCAACCATGGGTAAAATTCAGTCCTAGTTTAGCTTCTATGGGCCTATCACTAGATAAAAGTACCTCTGTATTTGTTGTTACCCTCTGGAATGAGTAAAAAGGGCCAAAATTTTTGGCCTTTTCATTTCCCTGCTCAGTGAAGTCTTTCATGGTTCACTATTTAGTGCTGCAGACTCCAGGATTTTGTTCCATATAAATGAAATCCAAAGCAGAGCGAGGAAAGCTGCTGCTTTATTATGTCTGTTGAATAGTTACCTGTTTCTTGCTTCTCTCAATATGCTATAGAATGTGAATGCCCTTTGAACAGATAAGAAAAAAAATCATTTCCCTGGAGAATTAAGGCTCTCCTATCACCTTTTAATCTTGTGAGCAGATGGAGCATCCTGATCACTTGTCTAAAGACATTGAGGGAAATCCCTGACTTCAGAGCCTGGATTATTTTAACATTTTCCCTTGGTACAGAAATTTGTCCTTTGCAAAAGCAGGCTCCACACCACGGACAGTGTTCTCCAGGCCACGCTGCAGATGGCTGCAGCACCGAGGAGCACCAATGCCCTCCCTTCAAGGCACAGCTACATCTCCTGGGTGCTAACCTGTTCCCACAACTTGAACTGTTTGTATTTGGGACATTCTCCAGACAAGGAACCTTTAGATATGTGCTCTGATCTACCTGTTCTAAGCTCACACCTTTGAGTGACGTGTAGACTTTTACTTCAAAGTCCTCTAGTCATGAAGTTCTCATGATGTTGAGTGTCAGCTTTTGCTGCACTTCTCTGGACAGCTTCAATTTTGGGTGACCTGACAAAAACGTGAAAGCTATGGTTAAAGCAAAGGCTTCATTGTTTGTGTATGCAGCACAGCCACAGCCTTATACTTGCCCTCTATTCTCTCTCCCTTTCTAACATAGCCTAATACCTTACTTTTTTGACCTCTGATGCACATTGAGCTGTCAGTAGCAACGCCTAAATCTTACCCCTGTGAGTTACGACTAATTCAGAACCCATCAGCATGTACAAATAGTTTAAACTGTTCCTTCCAATGTGCATTACCTACACGTTGCCTATGTTTTTCATCTGCCATTGAACAGCCCAATTATCATTTTGCTGGGGCCTGCCTGTACTCCTCTTTCACCCTTACAAGTCTTGATACCTCCAGGTGGTCAGCATAGGAATCTAGGAAGAAGGAAGTGCATTTTGATGTCAATGGAGAGAGATTTTTTTTTCCCCTTAACAGTCCATTTCTGGCTCTGACACAACCTTCTAGCATGGCCAGGACTTAGTCATTTAATCTCCTTCCAGATCAATACTGGTTGGGTGTATGAGGCCTTAAAAACTCATAACTCTGTTGCAGCTGCAAATATTTCACCAAAACCTGGAAGGTGATGAGAACCTGCAGTTTTGGGGAGGTGACTGTCATCAGAAATCAGCAGCTAGGCACCCTGTGGACAGGCTGAATTGGGCCCCACTTTCTCTAATGATTAGTTTCTCTAATGATTACTTGACTCCAAATTTTGGATGTTTCCTTACTAGTAAATGTATGTGCATGGGTATTTTTTATACAGGCAAGTACAATAGCTGCACTTATGCATTAAGTTTTGTGGTTTGGCCATTGAATAAACTTGCCACTTTTGTGATCGAAATGACTTCCCTCCCCTGCTGTCCTGCCAAGTATTATGGTGACACAGGATTTATGAGAGATGGTCTCTGATTAATAGAGTTACCTCCTCCTCCCTAACTCCTTATTCCGGGTATTTGCCAAAGAGAGTCTATACTAAGTTCATTTCACAAATAGATGTGTTGTTGATGTTTCTCTGCTGGAATCCAACCATTCCAGCATCCTTAAGGAGGAAGGGCAGCTGCCCTCAGGCTGTTCTCAGCACCATTCATAGCTTGTTACTAATTCAGAAAACAACCCACAGCATCAACTTGCAACAGCAGCCCTGATTAATCCAAGTTCTCTATCAAGATGCTCTATACTGTTAGGAAATCTTACTGTACAGTCTTGTACACAATATAAGCCCATTAAAATGATGGTCTGATTCTCTAAAGGTTTGGCTATATGGTTTCCCATAAAAAGATTCATAAACCACCCAAAATCAGCCGCTTTAATCCTCAATTCCTAAAAGCATATTGTGCACAGATTGACATGCTGAAAAATGAGAGGAGTTCTCTAGGCACAGCACCAGAACTTGGCTGCTAATTGTGGAAATAAATAACAATGGCTCCTGGAGGCTCAGCGGTTGAGTTTGTTTATTTGTTTATCCTCCCTACCAGAAAGATTTCTCCATGGGTGGAATAGGGAAGTACAAAATAAAACAAACTCATCCTCTACTGTATACATCTGATTAAATGCAATGCATTGTGCATTTTATTCTCTGAGAAGGTCATCAGCAAATGGACTGTACATGTGTGTAAGCCTGTTTGAGCAGTCTCTGGACTCTCAAACTCATTGCTAGTGCATAGCCCAGGTGAATCTAAGCCACAGAAAGCAAAGACCATGGTTGATGGCAGCCACTTTGTTACTCGCTGCAAACTGCAGCCTCAAAGACCACAGCTGAGAAGGGAAAACTTTAATTCTGGGTGTTGACAGTTGGCCCTGTTAATAAAAATTAATTTGCTCAGCAGCACTGAGCAATCAACAAGTGGCATATGCCTTTGGAAAGAGCAATGAATTTCCAGACACCAAATTAACTATTAACCACTGAAGTGTTTGGTTATATCAGTGGGACTAGACTTTAGATTTTTCCTTTTAATTTTCCCATTTAATGTGAAAAAACACATGGCCTGATATTGTGGAAAAAGTGGAGGGAGCTATGTAAAATCTATTTTGCAGTTACTTATAACCTTGCAGGACACTGACTTTTGAAGTGGAAATTTTCTGAACTTGTGCCCAAGGCTTATCTGGCAGTGTAAGGAAGCCCAGGTAGCTCCATATTTCCTCTCTGCTGGAGGGCAAGAGTGAATGCTTAGGAAAGAAATCCAGAAAAGGTCTAGAAATCCTTTCTTCCTTTGGTTTCTCCTTCAAGCTCCTGGGAATGGGTTGTCAACTGTGAGCCAAGAGTGCATCTGGACTATTGAAAGAGTAACCACAGAAGTACTTTCCCTCCATGAATTTATTTGCTCTTTTTTTAATTTCATTTAAACTTTTAGCCTTAAAAATATCCTGAGGTGATAAGTTTGGTAATTTAATTAAGTTCTGTGTGAAAAGTATTTACTTAACCTAATACTGTTAAACAACTGTACAGTGCTCTAGAGCTATGACAGTTATGAACTTTAAAAGTTTCATAAATTTATAATAAATAATTCTCAAGTCTTCCATTGTGATCCTGGTCATGACTTCTCAGGTGACAAGTAGTAAACAGTAATGTAAGATCAGGTCTACAGATCCTTGTTCCATCTCACATCTAAGCATCCTTCCCTTGAAGAGTACAGTAAAAAATGTAGCTTGCTTCTTTTTATACCTGTGCTTTCCATGTAGAGAAAGTGTGGACCTCAGAGAACACCCAAGAAAATTTTACCATTAAAAGGAGCAGCCTACTTCCCATTGCAAACTTTAACTTCAGTTTGGATTTCACTAGAAAAGAGAAATAAGTAAAAAAAAAATAAAAAGGGAATCAAATTTTCCCATTAATGCTTCCTTTGTAGAGTCCAAACATCAGTGTAAAGCAGATCTTGGGAACTATACATGATTTCCATCTTTGTTCTGAGTACTAGAACCTTGTTCTGCATGGAAGAGAATATCATGAATAGGCCAGGTTATATTAGTGAGTGGGTCCCATCTGTCCCTTGCTCCGGCTCAATTTGATTTCATTCATTCTCCTTTGTCTCTTTCACTTAGGAGCAGATTTTTGAGACTCTCACGACAGGCACCAGGACAAACGCTTAGTATTCTAAATTACTATTAAGAAATCACAGAGATATCCACCAAACAATAGGATTGGCCACTTTCTTCAGGTATCATTTCATCAGGCTCTTTAGAGTCCCAAAATAGAAGGCAAAGACATTTCAAACAGTTATTTAGTAAGGTTAAAATATCTGTACAGCTTGCTTCTGGCCCGTGTCAATGGGACTGTAAGAGCTTCTTTGAGTTTTTACATGTTCTTTTCTTATGGCAATCCTAAGAGGGTATAGATATAGAGGGAGCCATTATGTCTTTGTTTAGATTTTAAATAGGCCATAGAAATGCTGCTCTGTAGAATTTGATTAAAATTGAACTGAATAAAAAGCTTCCATTTTTTACTCATGTAGACTGGCATGCCATATAATAGAGGTAGCATGTATGTAATGCTCCATATATAATACTCATATTCAGAAATGTGGATTAAAGAGCAACTTTTCATTGATACAGTTTTAAAGTTCTGGTAAAAACACCCTTTTTATGGCAATGCCAAGTCACTTTGGCTACACTGCTCTGCACATTACTATCAGCAAGTTAAGACAGAAAAATGATTATTCACATAGAGAATGAGAATTGCAAAGGCCGAGGGTGAGGTCATGCTCCTGCTGAAATCCATGGCAAAATGCCCATTGGTTTCAAGTCAGCTGATGACCGCAATGACCACCACCATAATGACCACCATAAATGACCACTACTTTGGCACTCACAGTCCCAGCTAATTAGTAACCACGCCTTGGCGAGGGATGAGTCTTCTGGTGATCTCTGGGCTGCTTTAGTTTTCTATGGATTTCACCCTGAGAGATTGGTCTCTGTCTCATTATTAAAAAAAAAAAAAACTAATCAACACAAAACTCTTATCTTGCACAGAAATTAAAAGCCCAGCTGTTGGGCCAATAGACCTGAATGCAGGAAATATCATAGCAGGAAAATACTGTGTTTCAGAAGTTCATGATTTGATGATGGCAGAGACACATGGCAGAGACATTCACAAGCAGTCCACAAAACCTGGGAAATGTGATTTATTTTTCCATTATCATATTTGTTCCACTGCTGAAAGGTTACCCCAAAATCTGCAAGACTCCTGCGATACACAGGCAGAAGGATCACCCATGATTCTTTACAGAGATCAAGCCCCCACATAAATCCTATCAAACTGCCTAGACATAGGTGCCACAAAGGATTTAAAGAGGAGAGAAGCCACAACCTGCTCAAGTAGGATGTGAAACCAAGTGGAGGGTTGTCCCGTGAGTGTTCAAAAACCTGTAGCATGGAGTAAGTCTCCAGGGATATCCCTGACTCATTAGTCCCAGTCAAAAAGACATTCCAGGTTTCAACTACCCACAGTTCTCCATAGTGTACACTTAATTTTAAGGCAATTAAAACAGTTGGTTGAGAAGTTGAACAGCAGTAGAGGGCATAGAAGCTGTAAGATCATTATTTACTTTTAAAGAAACTAGGTCCTGTTCTGCCTGCAACAGACTGGAATGTTGTATTAAAATGTGAACATATGGGAAGTCAGTATTTTATCATTAACAATTCTGCCCTTTCAACAAGGGTTTCTACTGAGGTCTTATCCATGTATAGTCAAGAATAATAAGTACTTAACATGGTTCACATGGTTCTGTGAATCATGGAGGTGGATTTACTGAATGGAAAGTGACCAGTACGGCCTGTAATCCTCTCCCCCATTCCAAGTTACTTCATTATATGAGATGAATGCTACCCCAGCGAAGTGCTGTAGAAATCACCAACTCCAGGCAGCAGCTCCTAACACATGCTGCAATTGCTCCATCTTGGTATCACCCTCATGGACCGTGGCTGCTTCCAGCTTCATGTACCTTGCAAATGACATCCAATCTGATGGTCATGTGACATCCATCATTTGGTCCCTGTAGGGAACCACCATCCAGCATGAAGTCAGGTTGGGTATGGTAAGTGTCCCTGATGATACCCTTGTTGCTTTGAGGGGAAAAGCAGGAAAAAATTGATCCACCAGTTCTCCACAAGTTTAGTGTTACCCAGCTTCCTCAAAAAGCTCAAGCCCCAGAATTTTGGGCAATGTGGTTTCCAGCAAGCGATCTGAGTTGAGCTCAGTCTGGTGTAGGCTACAGCCACTATGCACACTGCCAATTTGAGCTACTGAAACTCAAAAGCCAGTCCCTACCTAAGTTTTCTAAGGCTCTTCTCATCTCTTTGCCTCATCTTCTTCAAGCCTCTTTGCTTTTTGGAGAAAATAAGTCAGAAAGCTAATGTGATTTTCCCTAAGTCAGTAGTAGAGCAGAGCTACTGAAAACACACCCTTTGAGACCAAAATCACTGTTCTAGCTTGCAAAGCATCATCTCCCATCATCACCATTTTGCCCCCTCAAATTTCCCTACTGCATATTTATAGCTTTACGGATGAACTCTGCCCCGAGCTTTATTTCCTCCTTCCAGATTTAATCTTTTTTATTATTATTAAGTCCCATTTAGTACTGATCAGCCTGACAATATCCTGCTGACACTAAAAATGTTGATATATCAAGCTCAAGTGCCAGGGCCACCATTTTCCCGTGGTCTTTCTTTCTTTCTTTCTTTCTTTCTTTCTTTCTTTCTTTCTTTCTTTCTTTCTTTCTTTCTTTCTTTCTTTCTTTCTTTCTTTCTTTCTTTCTATGATAATCTTTCTATGATAACAAGCCACACATCATTCGCCAGTCACTCCACTTGTACAATAAGTAAAAAAACAATCTTTTTTTTGCTCCTCTGCACAAAGCAGTAATTTGTGTGGCACCTGTGGAGTGGCTCGGGCTGCGCAGGGAATGAAGATCAAAGGGGAAATTCACCTGCCTGCCTTGTTTGCTATTGATCTGAATCGTTGCACTTTGCCATCACCCCTCAGAGATCAGAGCCTCTCATATCTTCTCAACTCTTTTATTTATAGAACCATTTAATAAATACATTTTCTAGCCCTGTTCTCCTTTTGTTGTTGTTGTTGTTGTTGTTGTTGTTGTTCTGTTTGACCAGCGGAAAACAAAAAGGTTGCCTGCGACGTCAAGGAAAAAGAGTAGATAGGGCCCTGAATCAGCAAAGCACATAGATATGTACTCGGTTTGGAAGAGGTCAACGAGCACGAGTGCTTTCTCGTAGCAGCATGTGAATATGTGCGAGATTTTAAAATGCACCAAGAGATACATGCCACAGGGAGAAAGAAAAGATTGGCCAAAAAATTGTTTTCCACCTTAGATTCCACCTTTAGCTCATTGCCACTAATTTCTGGGGTGATTGAGACACATCAAGCAACTGTCTGGCAGTGGGAAAGGAGCTGAAACATGGTTTTTGAAATGTGGTTTTGTTTTAGCCGCTGAATGGCCAAAGTGACATGGGAGACTATAAAAACAGAGAGGGAAAATGAAATCCCAAACCGTGTGGCTAAGAATTGAATAAATGACTCTCTTCTTCATGCTGCCAGTGTTGCACAACCTGCCTGCATTGGATTGAGACCTACTCTTCTCCTCTTTGAGACCTCCTCTTCTAATTGAAATCACTTTACCTTGACCTCCAACAGTAAACTGAGAGCTTGTTGCTCTTGCTGCCAGCAAAGCATCAGCAGTAGGTTGTAGGAAATCCCAGCTGGGGACACGAGCTGTATTCGCATGGAATTAATCTCACACCAAGTGGCACTAAGTCAGGAGGTACCAACAAGTCTATAAAATAGCCATTGTGCTCGTCTGATGCAGCTGGATGTGTGTCTGCCCAGGTTCATACCTCCCCTGGTGGCTGTCTTGTCTCTCATGCTTGAAGTTGTAGAAGTGCAGCAAAAAAAAAAAAAAAAGGCTGAACAGGGCCCAAGAAGTCATATAATACATGCTTTTGACCTAAGGTGGGATGCGATCCATTAGCCATTTGGGTGACCTAGGGCTTTGATAGTCTTTCCCATGGGAACACTTCCAGTCCTCTCCTGTAAATAGAGCCCAAGGATGGCACCAGCACAGTGTGTTTAGGACCTCCCAGCACCACCAGATCTCACTCAGTTCTGCTCTTCTCTGATCTGGCTTTGGGGAAAAGAAGTAGGATTTGCCCATGCAGTTCTGAGCCCAGACCTACAGTTTTTGGCATGTTTTTTATGATACCATGACACCAACTAACTAGTGTTCTCTAACTAACTACAGATGGGTAAATTTCCTATGCACAGGGAAGAGCAGGGCCAGAGGAGCAGCTTAACTTAGTGACTGCTGCCCATGCTTCACCCATCTGGGGAAAATAGGTCTTTTTATTTTTAGTACAGACAGCTCAGTTCCTCTCTCTGGACTTTCAAAAGCACTTCAAAAATAAAGGGTTTAGGTCTGCTCTCCTTGAATCCTTGCCTAAAGTAGCACACAAGAGCTGCTGGCACAGTCAGCCCTCCCGTGCCTGGGGCAAGAGCTGGGCAGCAGGAAATGGCCCAGCTCTGAGGACATCCCTGGAGCAGCTGAAGGGTGACAAAGGGGCGTCCTGTTCCCAGCCTGGGACTGGGACCAATTTTGTATTTTTCTAGCTGAGATTGTCCACCAATTTAGTGGAGATTTGCAAATGGATTTGTTCAGACCCAGATGCAGAGGCAGGAGGAAGATAGAAGAGGTTTTTTTACCATTCTCTGATGAAGTTTCTTTACTAAATGGGCTTCTCATAAAGCATTTATTTTTTATGAGGTAAGAATAACTTAAAATTAAAATAGGCGAGTATTTAATGAAACTGTGATCCAGCCCTTCATAAATATTTAATTTCTTTTGTGACAACTTGTTAGTATTTATTGGCTTTGGGGAAAACACGTGCCTTGGGAAAATATGAGGCCAGGTCTGTAAAATAAAAGCAATAGTAAACAAACAAACTTAAGAAATCCTCCATAGATTTTTACTCACAGTTCAAAGTTTCTGATACTTCAGTGTAGGAGCATTGAGGCTAATTATTTTATAAAAGTTTTTTTTTTTTTTTTTTTTTAATGAGTGGCTAGAGTACTCCTGGAATATCAGATGTAGCATAGCAGGCACCAAATTGTCCAATTTGAAGGGTCTACCAAGGGGCAGAAATGCTGCATGGTCAGAGAAAAATGACTCTTACGGAGCATCACTCCAGGTGTCATTCTGGTGGGAAGATGACACTGTCCCCTCTGCAAAAGAGAGCAACATTTCAAGGCCCTGCATTGGATTACGATACGGATGATCTGTGCCAGAAGTTTCTCAGAAGATTAAGATAAGAAGTGGGGCCCACAAAAGCCAGTGGAGAAACTCCCAGTGGGTTTCTGATGATGCCCTGCAGCTGGTGTAGGCTTATCAGGGCCCACAAACCTCTGTGGTTTCCCCTGTCCTAATTACTTTATAGGGTATTATCATACTAATATGGGAGCATCAGCTCTGTTTTTTTTTTTAATCTAAACTTGTAAAAACAGTGCAGAATTAGGAGCATAGTAATAAATAAAAAACGTTAACATGCAATTCCCTTATGCTTTTGAAAAATTACTTCATAAATGCAAAGTAAAATATTTTCCTTTTTATTACCTGACAATTACATATTAAGAATTTCTTTTTATGTTTAAAAACATATGCAATACGGGCAGGCAGGCTCCAAAATGTAATTGCTTTTTTTTCTGTAAGAATCAGATGTCATTTTCTTCAAACTAAACTCTGAAAAGAGATAGGGGAAGCAAATCATTGTATACATTAAATTTTGAAACATCTGATAGCATTCCTCAATTAAACTATTTAAATGAAAAAAGATTGCTTTACAACTTGCCGAGGACCACCACCGCGAGACGGAAAGCACGACACTTCAATATGAAGCAGATGCTATTCACTTTAATATCAGAAGGCAGTTATATTTATAGAGTAAACGCGAAGCGGCACGAGCGCATTCTCTGTCCATGCAATTAATGATTGGTTAATGAGTTCGTCCATGTGGTGAGCACGCGGATGCTTTCAACTTATGATTGGCTCTTGCCTTGTGTGCCTCTTATCATGCAGCTGTGCTTGCTTCCCTTCTCTGGCATTCATTGTTGATCCTTCTTTATGGCTTTCCCATCGGCAGGTTTCCTGCTTACTACTAACAAGGCTAACAAGGTTAACAAGCTCTTCTTTCCTTATCACATTGCTCCCTAGCAACGTTATTTTGGCCCTTCATAATCATGCAATACCGCCAAGGCTCCCACAACAACTGTATCATATCCACTGAATAAAACCTCTGTTGAGGCAAATTGGCAGTGGCAGGTACCAAATGCTTTGACCTTAATGAGACTGGACAGCCTAACAGAGGTCATTGGTAATTGTTATTATATACAATATTGCACTGTCAAAAAAACCCTTAAGCTACACACATTGATCCAGACATCTGTGCTTCATTGCTGCGAAGGAAGGCTCTTCCTATGTAAAAGCAATATTATTGTTTTTCATCATGAATTACAGTGTACTCTCTAAAGGTGCTGCAGCAAAGAGAAGCAATGCTGGGGATCATTGCCATCTTGTGAAAGCCTTTCTGCAAGAGATACAAAACCCACTCTGAGCATTTTTCCACTGATTTAAATAGGAGATGGGCTGAGGTTGTGATCATATATCTACCCCCAAATACTACAAATCCACTGGAAAGGCTCATATAAATAAAGCTATGCTAAGATCAGGCTCTGTTTATTTTTTTGATGCTTGTCAGCTGCAGAAGCTGAAGGACCAGAATTCATTCCTGTAATGATGCTGATTTTCTGCAGCTTGATAAAAATGACAGCTCTTATGATTTAATTTGTTTGAAGGAAGAATTAACTCTTGTTGACTCCTCTGTTGGCTGTGCTAATATTGAAATGAGGTCTCGTAAAGAAGGGTAATGTTCAACCTGGCAGGTTTGCTGTTGCCAAGACCCACCAGCATTCCCATCTTCCCAATAGCTGGTGGGCCAAATTGTCCATGCTGCCAAGCCATGCAGGAGTTAATCTGAACAGCACCATGGATCCTCTCCTTCTGTATTCACAAATAGTCTTGGTAAAATATGATGGCTTTGGGCTATTTCTAGGAGGGTTCCACCAACAAGTGCTTTGGGGGATGTCAGTGCCTGGATGCATACAGTGCATGGGCTTGTGTACCTATATAGTGCACAGACTTAGAGGGAACAACTACGTGAGCATCCTTCTTGGGATCTGTAACACCAAAACAGCACCAACAATCTCTTATGGTTCACTGACAATCTGTTTTTTTTTCTTCCCATTACACCTGGTGTTTCTCAGCTAAAAAAAATAACCTCTTGATTACGGGGATGGTGAAGTCTTGATAGAAGCCCCACTGTCTTCTCCTTTAAATGCTGCACCAAAATAGCTAGTCTCTGATGAGTATTTTACAAAGTACAAAATGTGTACTTTACCTAATAAAATATTAAATAACATTAAAACTATGATATTTAGTTCTCCATTTCTCTGCAACTTAGGTAGCCTTATCCACTGGTGCAAAGTGAGAAGATTTTCTCTCTCCTGGTTTGGGAAAGCTCTGCGCTTATCTGTGCACACAAGCAGGGTGCTCCACCAGGTAGCCCATGAAGTATGTCCGTGATGGGAACAGCACCAGGACCACCTCCCTGCCCTGGGACACACATGACACTTGTAGTTCTCTAACCTGCTATGCACCAGTGTGGTTGTATGGGACCAATGGAGGAACAAAAAGTGGCCCAAATTACTTCTTGGCCATCAATCTTCCTCTGGGGCTTCAATTTTCCATGGATAGTCTTTCCTGTATCTTTCATTCCTTTTCTGGAGGCTTGAGCTTCTCAGTTGAATGTTGCACACCATTAAGGTCAGTTCTGCAATATTTTAATGTTTCTATTTAACAGAAGCAAGATTTCCATGGCTGTAGCAGCTGTTGCAGGGAAAAGCAAATGCTCTGCAGTCACCTAGCAGACAATTGCAAGTGAAAATCAAACAAAACTTTGGGTAAGAAAGATAAGTGTCTTTATGCAATTAATGCTTTAGCTCCTGCTGGGAGGTTGATTGATTGAAATAAATCCTTTTTTTCCTTTTAGTGTGAAGGAGTTCCAGGGAAGGACAGTACAAAGGTCCTTTCTGTAGCTGAAAGAAAGAGCATTATCTTACAGTTTTTTCTTTATACATGCAACTGATGCACAAAAAGGTGTAATTACAATCTGACATGGAAGGGATTGTCTGAGCCTGAAAATCAGTAATGTCAACTCCCCTCAAAATAAATTTCAATTTGATCCTGTGAATTTTACATTGAAATGAGTTTTTTTCTTTAAAACCCTGGAGAAAACAGCCCCATATGTGAGTGTTAACAAATAGCTTTGCAAATCTAGGCTAAAGTGAATATTCAATTTGAGGAGGTCAAAACAAGATTTGCTCTCAACAATGAAATGACTGAGCCACATGAGCCAAAGTTAATGCACCTGCAGACATGACAGGGATTTTATCTGTTACTAAGGTGGTCATTTGCCCCTAAGCCTCCCCTTTAACCCCAATCCTCTTCTTTTTTTATAGTCTGACTGACATTTATATCCAAAGGCACATCCATCCACAGTCAGTTAAATACCTAACATCCCCACAGTGAATATCTTGAAGATGTTTGTTGTTTGTCTTCAGACCTGTTGGAGACTTTTCACATGGTGTCAGGCCACCAAAAGGCAGTTTGAAGTTGCCTCCTGCTTCCCTGCTGGTTCCCCCACTCACAGAGGTAAATAGCCCTGAAGATGTGAGAGTTTAAGTTGTCTAGCAGATACCTACTGAGTTGCAGAGGCAGGAGTTGCTCACAGGACCCTACAAAACCTTGACCCCTTGGAGCTCCCATTCTACTTGCAGTCCCAGGAAGGGGGATGAATGATGGAGACCTGGGGGCTGCATCTCCAGTCCAAACTCCACCTGCCTTGGGACTTTTCTGTGCACTGAACCTGGTAGAGGCAGCAGCTTTTGGCTTGGACAAATGTTGTTTTGAGGGTCTTCTACTGCGATTAAACAATGTGGATGATTTTGGATCAGTGCCTGAGGTCTGTTCTTCATTAGGATAGGCATAACTTGAGAGGTGAAAGCCCCCTCCTGAGTGTCTCACACTCTAGATGATAGCAAAATACATGTGTGCACTATAAACCAGCCCTTCACTTTTCTAATCTTTTATAGTTCCATTTTGCACCAATAATCAGAGGGGTTTTTTTTTTGTTTGTTTTTGGTTTTTTTTTGCAAAGAGGCTCAACATTTGAAAATCTCCCAATGAACTGTAGCTAGGGAAACTGGAAATTCTTCTGTCCTTCTTCAGTAACTTCACAGCTGGACCATGAGGAGAAATCTTAAATCAAAAATCTCTGTTTCCCTATATATAATTTAAAAAAAAATCACTCACACATAGAAAAATATTAGAAGTATTTCTCCCTCTATTCTTTTCTCTTGCCCAGTTTGCAGAGAACAAATTCCACTCTGCAGCAGGGTCATTAGCTGTTCATACCACTAGCATGAGCACATATTATATCAAACCACAGCAACCATGTGCTGCTACCACTATCCACATACTGGTTTTGAGCTCTGATTTGTGCAGTCTGGCTCTGTTTACAGCCTGCATTTGGAGATACTGCAACATTTTGCTTTTTCTGCCCCTTTGAGATCTTATGCTGTACCATGACATGGTGCCTCCACTCTGGCCCAAGAATGGGCAGGACATAGTCAGGATTGCCTTGAGGGGGCTGTATTTTTCCTCCTTTCCATCAAAATGGAGCAAGTAAGGGGGAGTAGCAACTCCCATAAAGGAATGAGGTGCTAATCCCTAGTCCAAAAAAGCCACACTACCAGTGCTATTATGGGTGCTGCAAGGTCTGTAGTGCAACGATGCTCTTCTGATAATGTTGACATGGTCAAGTTTTAATACCAGATCTCTCTTCTTGTCACAGCCAACAGATATGTCTGAAGACAAAAAAATTTGCTCTTCCCTTTCAACTTGGAAATACTAATTATTAATAACATTTGCTTTCCCCTATAAAGACAGCAAGCATGGAACTGTAACACTTGACCTCAGCAATGGACTTGAAAAGTAATCTGTAATATGAGTGCTATGGAAAAAAAAAAGTAAGGATTAGTGGTTCAATCTGGGGTAGCGCCATATGCCTCTGAAGTGCTACTAGAGAAAAGCTGATCTTATAAAAAAAGGCTAGAGCTACGGGTCTGTGTGCAAAATGTGCATGACGATGAAGACAGGTGCTTGTGCACTAGAGGGAGCATTGAAGAAGGCTGGATTTTTTTCCATTGACTTGAAGGGAGGAGGGTAACTAGGTCATTTGAATTTCATTTAGAATGTTTGATAACATAAATTTATATTGCAAATATTTCATTTCCCTATGTTAAATGTGACCATACTGTTTACATACACTTTGCTCTGGAGATTCCTGACTATGTATCAGTAGGGGACAGTGGATGTTCAGGTCCATAGAATGGACTACAAGACAACTCAACCCCATCATGACCTTCCTTTAGCTGTGAAATGAAGTGCTATCATCCTGCATTTGTGTAGGTTCAGTGGGTTTCATAGGTCACTTCTTTCAATGGGACCAGAACTGATAGGGCCCTGTGTGTACTCATGATATCTCCTTCGCTCAAGTCAAGTGCAGTGCACAAGGTTAACAGTAGAAAAACCACCATCGCCTTGGGCAGTGGTTTTGCAGACCCCTTTGGTAGAGAACCAGCAGGCAGGGGCTTGAAGATCCCTTTAAAAGGAGGGAGAAGGCCGTGCCTCTGGAGCTCTTCCTGAATACGAGATCCAGAGTAGCCACCTTCCAAGTCCTTCCAAGGGGCTGAAGTGCAGGACACTTCAGCCAATGGTCAATGTTGACCACTGGGTAAACAAAGGAAGGTCTGTGGGCATGTGGTGGTGTTTCACTGCCTCCTAGTATTGCTGGCGCAGGGCAATGAAGCGCAAAGCACCATGCGCTCACCATCGCAACACAGGGTGACTGCTGGCACCGTCACTCGTAGTGCTCCAGTGCAGTACTTCAAAGTGCTTTGCATACAATAACGAGCAGAGCCCCCTGTCACTGAGCCGCACTGGAGTCCAGCAAACCAGGCTACAAGATAAACTTTCAATTTGGCCTTAAACAAATTTGCTGAATTGGCATCTCTGACGTCAAGTGGAAGTGAATTCCGCAAATCTCAATTTGTTTTATAGGGAAGCACTATTGATTTTTTTATCGTCTTTGTGGGGCTTTTTTCCACCTGTCCCCCCAACTCCCACCTTCAGTGGGATTGAATGCTTTCATTTAAGAGAGGCTGTTTAGTGCAAGAGACCCTCTTGGTGGCGAATTAGAGGATCGCTGGTCCCGTACATCCTAGCAGTCAAACTGCAGAGAAGCACTTATCCATCAACCACACATATGGCCTTTACAATACAATTATATCCTTCTGGCTGGTAGCTGGGGCTGCCGAGAGCCTCCAATGCCACTCCAATGCCAGGTAATACATGGATCTGGACGCTAAGAAGTTGAATCCATCAGTGCCATAGTTTGTGCAGCATCCCACTGACTGAACTGTGTGAGCCATGCCTTCAGTCTGCCACATTTTAGAGTGCTGTGACTAGATGAAATCACTGGGAGTTTGAAGGGCAATGGGTAACTTTGTGCTTGCTTACATGGAGTATGACCAATTTTTCTTCTTGGTTCTGAAACAAAATGAGGTTGTTCCTAGAAGAGTAATTTGCAGTTTCTCTTAAAGCTTTCTCTAGCTACATAAAGACACCTCTGCCATAAAAAGTAGAATGTGGCATCTGTTCCTCAAATGTCTCTTCTGTCCTGCAGTGAAAGGTAATGACTTTTGTGTAGAAACATGAAGTTATTCAGGATGTTCCCCTTGACTTTAGCAGCCTAGGATGCATTCTGAAGGCTTGTAGTAACATCTTCTCGACATTCCACGTCTTTCTTCAGCATTAGCTCCATCCTTTGATAAACAAGCCCAACATCTGCAGTCAGTCATGTGTGCATCACCTTTGCCTGACCAAGTCCTCCTAGACCAGCTAATCACTTCTGTCATCCTGCAATCTGGGGAAGTAGCCCATTGCTTCAGTGATGGAGATGCCACTGTGCTTGGGCTCTGCACGCTTCATGTTCAACCAAAAAGTGGTTTGAGTTTCTAGGGGGTCAATGTGTAACCAAGTAATAGAAACCCACAGAGATCTGCAAAAGTAGTGAGTGAAAATGTCTGCCAAGGACAGAGGACTTCTTCTTAAAATAAATATGTATTTGCAATATATAATTGCAAATCCATTTCCTAAAAAGCAAAGTAGTTTGTGTATCTCTGTTACAGAAAATTCTAATGCACTCCTTTGGGATTTGATAAATAAGATTAAATAATTTCCATCTTTATCACACCCAGAATCGACTGCCTGTCTAAAGCCTTCCTCTTGCTGCTGACTGCCAGCAGAATCAACAACAAAAAGACACTCTTTGATACTTGGAAATGTCTAATCTATAGCTGGGATGATAGAAATGTTTGATGAAACATAATTTTGCTGAAGGCAACTGAGCTGTTCATAAAGTCAGGTGAAACTGAGTCATACATATACCCAAAGGAAATAAACAAACAAACAAAAAAAAAACAGAAAAGATCTGTTTGAAAAAAAAAAGTCTTTGATTTTTCATTTAAAAAAACACATCAGTTAATTTGAAATTGATCTTTTTCTTAACAAAACCCAAAAGATTCCATGTAGATTAAATGACACCCCAAATAAACATCTCATTTTGAGTTGACCAAAATGTTCTGTCTTAACCTAAAACATTTATTTTCTTTTTCTTTTTTTTTCTATTTAATCAAAACAATTAAGAAAAAATTCTTTCACTTGATCTGAACAAAAGCTCCTCCAATATCTGTACTAGCCAGTAACTCTAAGGCCATTATTTATCCATCTCTTGTCTAGCAGCGAAGCAAGATACATGCATGTTGGACAGTGGGTCACAGTCCCAGTTTAGTCTTAGAGGTCAAAGCCCAGGGTTGAAGTCTTATCTCTGGGGAAGTACATGGAAAAAAATGCCACTAACAGCAGAGGAGCCAGAATACCTCCACTGCCTTTAATCTTTCTCTTCAATATGCAAAAAGCAATCCATGTCATTCAAAGCAATTAGGTTCCCTCACAGAATCCCTAAAGAGATAGGTCCTCCACAGAGTTAGGGAGACCCTCAGGATCTCCTTTTCACCTCTTTATGGGCATGGCGTATTGAGGGCTCACCTCCACCTCTGGAGACCTGTGTTTGGGTTGGTCTTTAAGTCAAAGCTAATGAAACATTTAGATATGTCATGCAAGTCAAACATTTCAAAAGCAACACTTGCTTTTCACTTACACAGAGGTCTCGTGTTGTATAAGCAGAGATTTTTTAGTTTTAGATGCTTATCAGCATGATCTTAAATATAATCTGTTCTAGTATCTTTATTTTGAGGATCTCAGAGATTGCAAAAGGTGCTAAATTAAGCCCCACATGTTCTCTTCAAACAAGTGTTGTAGATACTGAATTGCTTGTAACTAGCTCAGTGGAAAATTTGAGGTAGCCCCAACCAAAGTATTTGGGGCACTAAAAATACTAGCATCAAAAAGAGTAAGATGCCTTTTGTTTATTATAATTGTGATCAAATTTCTGTTGAAATTAATAAGAAGTTTGTGAAAGTGGCATGGGTGTGGAAAGAAAGAAGGCTCGAGGCAAACCAAACACTAAAGCAGGGACCCCGGCAGTCACATCACGCTGCGATACTTCCCGGAGAGAGGGAAATCAGCTCAATTTGCACCTCGAAGCCATGTCTGGCACAGCAGCAAGTCCAAGACTGCCCTGTCAGCACCCCACAGAGATGTCCTGTTGTTGATTCTTGAGAAAATTTAGATAGCAAAACTGCACTTCCCGCACTTATACCTCAGTGTTTCATCTTCCACACTCTGAACTTTCTGTTACAGCTGGCTTAGGCCTTGGACTCAGCCCAGATTCACCGTCTTTTCTTCCTGACACCCCATTACAGCTACCCGAAGGATTGCTATTGCTGTCTTTGCCATGACACTCTACTCCTGCGTTTCCCTTTGGAAATGCAGTTTATAAATCAATGTACATGAACTACTTGTATTTGTGTTTTGTGAAACCAGCGCTACCAAAAACACCATCTAACCCCTATTTATTTAATTTGATTAAAAAATAGAATATCCTCCTCTACAAAAGCCCAGCTCCAGAAGTTTCTCTTCCACCACCTCTGTCTGTTATTCTTTGGGTGGCCAGCAGCAGAAGACCTGGTGAAATTGTCTTTACTGATGAACCTGGAGGACATGCCGGTGGTGGGATGCAAACTATGTGCCATATTCATCTACCACAAAGGGAAGAGGAACAACAGAAATGAGCCTTAAAGTGGTTAGCCTTCATGAAACTGTCCTTCTTGGAAATTAAATTGACAGGGGACCTGGTCACCAGTGAATGCTTATGGAGAAACTTTCCAAGCCCTGCTGGAAGTAGCTGTGTGAGGCAAGAAATGAAGCCGGGAGTTTCTGCACTGCTATAGCTAGTGCAAATTTTGCCAGCTATTTCAGCAGGGGAAAGAGTAGATCTTTTTGTTGGCTGATATTTCTGGCAGTAGTTGCAAACTGCCTTCTGAAATAGCTGTAGAGGTGTAAGGTATTAAACATAATTGGTTTGATACCATGCCTTGTGCCGAGATGCAGGAACTGCCCTTGGGACACTGGGGAACGAGGTGGGTTTGCTCCAGCAGCAGCTTTCCTGCCTCTAAACCCAGAGCCTCAAAATTTCTGCAACCTTGCAGAGATCACATGGCCCTTAATAATTATTACTTTCAAATGCTCTCAAATCATCTGACAAATGTGCCAACACAAAATCACACTGTTACAGCCACTGCCTCTACTTGGATTTCAAAGGATGGGTCCTGCTTGGTTCTGATTTCTTAGACCAGTTTAAACTTGACACTCTTTTTGTATTAGTAAGCCTTCTTGTCTGTGTAGACCGAAGCTTAAAAACTCATTATTTACTTTGCAAAATGTTCACATCACACCAGAGAGCTGCACACCCATCTAGGCTCCACTTCTGAAGAGCACACGAATACCCTACATGGCATGATGGAAGAACATGTCCAGCAAAAACCTCTGCAAGCATCTTCATTTTTTTCCTGGACTGTGAGAATGCTGTTTTCTAAGTGACAGTCATTCTAACTCTTTAATAGTGGGCAGGCTGCTCTGAATTTATTTATTTTTATTTTTCATGAAAGAACTAAATGCTGTTCCCCCAATTTGTCTCCCTCTCTACCCTGTGAGATAAAGTTATCAGTAATAATCAAATCATGGAGTGGGGGCTGCAGAGGAAATTGTACATTAATACTAATGCATCTGGCATTGCAGGAGACATGAAGCCTGCTGTTCCTTCATTGGCCTGGGAATGTTTAACAAGCTCACTACATACCTTTGCTTTGCTTTGCAAAAGAAGAAACCCCTGCACAGCTCCCCAGGCATCTGACAAGAATGCACAGACATAATAATTTCTTTGACCTCAGCCACATGAGTTTCTGAAAAGAACAAAACAGCATAATTTCATAGCAGTTTAAACCTTTCCTATTCAAGTTTCTAACAAAAAAAGTCAACAGCCCATTCTGGTCATGATTAAAATTAATAGGCTTGCTGCAGAGAACAGATGCAGAAGCAATTTTAGGCCAGTCATATCCCAGCTCTGCAAAATTAATTTGACAGGTTTGCATTAAAGCACTGATCAATATCCACTTTAGAGCATCAGAGGCTGAGAAAAAATAAGTGACTGAAGTGCTACCAGACAAGAAAAAAATGAATCTTTGAGACTTTTTTCCCTCTAAGTTTGCATCTACATCAGAAGTCCTGACCTCAATCCATTGATCGGTTGCAGTTAACATGACAAAAGGCCTGGCGGATATACCAGAGCTATACCTACCAGGGAACAATCAACTCTGATACACTAAATGTTTGACAGAGTGACTAGACTGCTGAATAAGTATTTGCTTTCTGAGGTCTGGCAGGCAACCTTTCCGTCCTGCAGTTTCCTAGATGCTTACAAAAGGGATTATATATAGACATGCTTTATAGAACTTCTCTTAAACTTTCTTAAAGAAGCGCCTCTTAGTATTTTAAGTTGAGAGCAAGGCAATAATAGTCCACAGCCTTGTGCCATTCCAGTTATAGCTGCAATGAGGGTGAGCTATATTTCCATTTTCAAGTTAATAAGGACAAATGGTTTCATTAAGGTGCTCTGGTGTTTCTTCCTCTGACAGAGAGTGAGAAAATAACACGAGTCACCAAGTCTACCCCGAGCCTTGCTTAGGAGCAGGAGTGCCACGATTCATGTTGGGGCTTGATGAACGGCTGCAAATCTCCGCTTCCCTGGGGTTTGCAGGTCAAGTCCAGCAAAGAACATTTACATAATCCCAGAGACACCAGGAATATATCAGCCTGTCCCAGTAATAGTTTTAATGGGCTTGGCTCGTGGTTCCCATAGAAGGAAGGTGTGGGACTGGAGACCCATCCGTGCATTTTATGAGATGAACTTTTCATCTCATAAAAGTGATCTGGCAGGCAGAGGCAGTGATAATAACTCACTGGGCATGGATCGATCTAACTGCAATTCTCTTCTGCTCCTGCGGGACACCGGCTATCCCTGGATGACACAGAATCTAATTGCACCAGCTGTGCAGAGCAGATTACCCAGCTCACCCCAGGAAGGCGAGGAGGTCAGTCCAAGGGCTGAAGAGGAACGGGCCCCTTGAACAAGTTGGTGCGATCTCTGCCCTTCACTGCGACCCAAATTCATGCAGTGAGATGTGTGGAGGTATCTCCTGGTATCTCCTGGCCCTCATCTGGAGCACACGAACAACTGCGGCAAAAGCCGCAGAAAGAGCAAGCATAGAGCACGAGAGGCTGCCCCAGCGGCGACCCCAGTGCGGGCAGTGCTGAGCTCGGGCCCAGAGGCGGCTCTGACTCAGTGGGGGCGGAGCCGGCAGGGCAGGCGGGATCTTAAAAGCTGCCTCCAGGGAGCATGAGTGACCAGAGTGTAGCCTGGCAGTTAGTGCAGGGAGTCTCCCTTGAGGTGTGCAA